>JAJMES010000291.1:0-37008 GCA_030574275.1 Pichia sporocuriosa
CAATGAATATGAATATGCATCCAGTATCAAAACATCAACGTCATCAATTGATATACCCGGTACACAAAGTAAAGCTCGGCGTGAAAAAATACGTAGGGAAAGACAACGTGAATGGCAGAGACAAAAGCAGTTGGCTGCTGAAAACCTTCATCGTAATGATTTAAATGCTCCATTGAATAATGAAACAGGATTTATTGTTAAAGAGTTACCAATTAATTTGGTGGACTCTATACAAATGGAGAATAGAATGTTAGGAGATCCAATGGGCAGAAACACTACGAGCGTTTTCGGTGGATCGGAGATGGGTGATGATGAAATTAATCTGAAGAGAAAAGATACCACCGAGTCTAGAACTGGTGATGTTAATGACGCGGTTAGTATGAGGTTTCAAAAGGGTGTTTTTGAGAGTCGTATATTTACGTCAGATGGTTATATTGATGAGAGTATTGTTCATAATATTTACGGTAGGAGAGACGATGATAATGATGATGATGATTATCATACTAAAGGTTGGTAATGATAAATACAATGTACTAATCATAGTGTAATTTAAAATTTTAATCTAGTAAAAACAAAAAAATAAAAAAAAAAAGGATGGATAGTTTAGAACAAATAATTAGATGTTTTTTTTTTTTTCTCAACTATATAAAAGTATATAAGAAAAATATATGTACATGGTAGTGTTTTGAATAAATATAATAGATTTAATTATAATTTCAAATCATTAAAGGAAACAATTTTGTTGTTGGAGAAACTTTCAGAAGCGGCAATTTGGGATTCAGAATTTGCAGCTGCTTCGACTTCCAAATCCAAAGGTGTTTTCTTAACAACTGTTTTCACTTTGCTACCACCAACAGTAATTTTTTTGACATAATCGGAAGAGGTCAAATAACCATTCTTTTCTGGATTAGAGTAAAAGACAATATCTCTTCTAGCGATTGGTTTTGATCTGAGTGGAACATAACCTTTGTTTTCAACAAACCAAGTAGGTGAATGGTGTGCTCTGTAACCTAATGAACGGCTATAATAAGATGCTGTATATTCACCACCTGCTTCTTCTATTGATTTTATTGCTGGTCCAGTAGCCTTTGTAGATTCAATCTTAATTGGTGCAGTATATTCAACAGTTGAATCACCGAGGATAACAACACCATCCTTCATTGAACCAGTAATTAAACCACATTCTTTCATATGTTTCATAGTTAAGATTTCTCCATCTTTAAGGAAATCTAATTTACCCTTGTTATAAAAATCTTGAATACGACCTAATTTCAATTCATTCAAATCAAGTTTTTGATGACGATAAAATCCACGTTTTGGGAATAATTTCCAAAGTGGTGTTTGACCACCTTCGAACCAGTTTGGAACAGAACCACGAGCTTTTTGACCTTTTTGACCACGACCTGAAGTTTTACCAAGGCCTGAACCTGGACCACGACCAACACGTTTTACACGATTTTTTGAGTCCTTTGTTGGTGTAAGACGTGCAAGCATTGAAACAGAACGAACTTGAGATTGTGTATTCGTGATGCTGACTCTAAGTGCTTCAAATGAACTTACAAAAGATGATAACATTGTATTCTATTTCAAAAAGATCCTTAACTACCTCGTGTTTTCAATTATAAATGTTAAATCCCCTATATATCAATAATGAATAAATATCATCATGTAATCAATCTATCATTATATATTACATCGTCCATCCCAATGGAAATCTCACTAATTTTTCCTTATTTTTTTTTTTGTTTTTTTCGCTCTACAATTGGAAATTGAAAAAGAAAAAGAAAAAAAAAATTTTTTTGCCTTTTTTTATTTTCTTTTTTTTTTGTTCATTTAATTTTATAATTGCTTACGTCAGATTGCACACATTCCTTTTCCTTTTCCTTTTCCTTTTCCTTCGTCTTTCTTTACACAATTGTACCTACTAAATAACGAGCTATAAATATTGTGGTAATATATGCAAAACAAAACATTATTGTTGGATAATATACATAAATAATTTCCCACGATGAGTTTAATATCAGTGGGATTGTATAAGATTCATTATTTTCTGCTTCAAACTTACCATTTTCATAATAATAATTCATATCGTTTTCTTTAATCTGCCATTTAGAATTAATCCATAAATTCATAAGTTCCATTTCTTTCTCTTCTTTCTCTATAGAAATAGATTCATTTTCACCATTTAGTTTTAATTCAGGTATTTCATTCGATAAATCATATTCATCAACTAAAATATTCACATTTTTAGGTGATTCTCCAAGAATGTAAATCTTAAATAATGTGAAAATATCTTGAGCCATTTCATCCTTACCATGTTGAGAATAACCAATTGTAAAATCGAGTATTTTTGTGGTTTCAGGTGCAAGTTCTTTACATGCAACATATAATCCTTTAACACGAGGTAATAAAACAGAATCATTCTTAGACAGATTACTCTTTTCTGCAAATTTATGTGATTTATCACGATTTGCATTACTCATATTAGTACCTTCAGGGAAAATTAACATCCAAAATTTATTACTCAGTGATTTAATAGTTGAAAATTGTTTTGCCATATATTTCCTATCTTTTTCCCAATTTCTACTTAAAAAGACAAAATTATAATTAGTCATTCCGTAACCTAAAATTGGTAATTTTTCCAATGATTTCTTCATAACAATAAAGAAATGATCCTCACATCTGTTTAAATAAGCTAAAAACCAAAGGAAGAACCAATCAGAATATATTTGATGATTGGCAATAACAATTGCCCTCGGATCCAAATTTAATTTAACATCGCCATTCTTACCAACAATAATTGATCTCTTCCGCAATGAATCATTTTTAAAACTTAAAATAATATTAGTTGGTGAAGAAAACATGCTTGTGCAAAATGCCAATAAAATAACAAAATTGCTCTTAGTATAATTCAACATAGATTGTAATCCATTTTTATCATTACGTGCAAAATATTTGTAAAATAGTATAAATAGGAATTGATTAAACACAATTGATAAACAACCGGTAAAGAAGAAAAGTCCAAGAAGACACAATCTAACTAGTGTAAATGGTAATTTGACGATATCATATATACCCCGTATCATTGTTTGTTTTTAAATATTGTTTGTTTTAATAAATAATTATCAAGTATCAATTATTATTGTATTCTATTGTACTATATAGTAATTAATAAGAAAACAAAAACAGATCTAACCGTTTGCCACTCTAGTAGGGACACAACAACGATAAGGTGTCATTTATAATAAAAAAAATAAAAATAAAAAAAAAAAAGAGCAGTCGCGTCGATGAAGAAAGGAAAATAATTCAATATTACCAAAATCCTTCCATTCTTTAAACATGTGAAGAATCATGAGTATTGGAAGTGATAACAGCTTTTTTTTTTTCCAAAAAAATAAAACTTGTCCTTACTGATTTCTTTCTGAATATTAAGCATCAAACACAAAAATGATTCTCTCAATAAATTAACACTGGTACCATCATAGTTTAGAATTGATTAGGGAACCTTCCTACATGAAAATAAAGAAAGATAGGTGGAAAATTCCATCAACCATTTTGATATAATTGTATAATCATTGGAAATCTCGTTGTCAAATATAGTTCTACAATATAATGGGAAAATGTGTGTCAATAATTTAGAGTCTATTGCTTTTATACTTATTATTGGCATGTCAGATTTAAAAAGATCAGAAACTTTTTTAACCTCCTGAAAACATTTGGATGAAAATAGCAATTTATTTGTGCTTTTAATTTGTTTCATTAATGAAGCATAAGATGATAAATTTAATTTTTTGAAAGCTGGATCAAGCAATACAGCACATATTCTTTTGGGAAATACATTTTCGTACACTATGTGCATTAAATCTGGAACTCTGGCCCGCATGAAATCAAGTTTTGAATGTTCATGACATAAAAACTTAGCTTTGATTTTCCATACCTTTGGATTATTATTGAATTGATTACTTTTTACAATTTTTCTCAGAAATGATGTCTCAATAAGTTCATTCTCGCCATCATCACGAAAAGCTATCACTTTCTTTTTTCTCTTTCCTACTATTTCATGAAAAACTGTTTTAAGAACCTTTCAAAACGAACAGGGGAAATCAGAATTGGATGCTGTTGCTTCTATAAACGAAGCTAAGGCGGGAATATCTGCAGAAATATTAACAAGTTTTGCCTTGATGGTATACACTGTACCATCTAACTCCACCTTAAAACCCTTTATAGTAAGTTCCTCAATTTCTCTGAACAAAGGTTTCAATGTTTCAGCAATATAACCAGGTTGACCTGCCATGGTTTTTGAAACAATAGGTATGTAGTTGAAATCTTTCATTTTCCTAAATTCAGGTGGGAGTTCCAATGCATACAATATAGTCACTAACATTCCATAGTGTGTCTGGCCATGAACATCACCAGAAAATAAAAGATTAAAAATAAAAGTGTTTTCTTTCTTTTTTTTTCTTCTTCTATAGTCTCTTTAAACTGCTTTGAATCAAAGAAGCTGCGCATATATTACGTATATATAGAGTCTTAACGTTGTTTTTTTTATACATATATATATATAAATATATATATACTAAATCATTTCAAAGAAATGTTGAGATCTGTAGAATGAACCAACAACATTCAATTCCACAACTAGATCGGAAAGTCCATTCAAACATTCATTAAAATACTCACCATCCCATACTTCTACAAAAAAAACATATCGCCAAGGACTATCCACTGATGGTCTCGTAGTTATTGTCTGAAGGTTCAAATTGTGTTTTTTAAACTTTTGCAATATATCACAAAGACTTCCAAAATTATCATTGTTCTTGATAACAAATGTTAAAAGGTTCATCCTTTTATCAGAAACGGTCTTGTTATCTGGAATTATCGCAATTGAACTGTTATTTTCTGTTTTAATATTATCTTTCAAACCTAAACATAAAAATCTTGTTGTATTACCTGAAAAATCTTCCACATTTGCAAGTTTAATTGGCACATTATGAATTTCACTTGCCGTTGAAGAAGCAATTGCAGCTATCGTCTGCCTTTCCTCTTCTGTTTGTAGACTAAGTAAATTTTGAACAGCTTTGGAGGTTGATGAAGTGTCTAATTTTTCTACTTTTATATTGTTATCTAATTCATAATCTGCAAGAAAACGACGACATTGTGTCCAAACTTGAGGATGTGAATATATTGTTTTAATTTTGGATATGTCATTTGCAAAAGTAATTAAATTGTGATGAATTGCTACAAATTGTTCAGCAATTACAGTAAATTTTGGTTTTTCATTGGATACAATACTCTTTGCAGATTCACTCAAACCTTGTGTAAACCAATCACGAAATAGATCATATGTGAAAACTACCTGACCATTCGATGAATTCTCAAATGGAACCAATGAATAATCTACAAATCCTGCTTGAATTGAAGAAAAACAAGAATTTATGCTGTTTTGTGGAAGATATAAGATCTTTACATTTTCATCTTCTTCATATTTTTTAAATTGTTGGATTGCAGCCTTTATAAAATAACCAGTAAAAATATGTTAGTATCAAATCTAGCCACTTGAAAAAAAAAATAAAGAATTAGTAAATTAGAAAATTTCACATACCTGATGAGAATAAGTTCCCGGTGGACCCAAATACCCAACTTTTATAGTTCTATTCGCAGTAGACATGCCTTTGAGGTCTAAGAAATGGAAACTATAAGTAATCTACTATTTAAAACCATAAGTGATAACCCTTGCCGATGGCATTTTTCAATAACTGATGAAATATGGAAAAACGGACAGTTGAAAAAGCCGGTGCGGTTTTTTTCCTTTTGGGTTTTTCCTTTTTCTTTTTAACTAGTTAATTTATTTATTTATTTATTTTAATCATAATAATAGAATATATACAGATATAAAAGGTATGGATATCGATATTGGTATCAATTCTCTAAGGATTGAGATAATCTTATGCATTCATCCATGGAAAAAATAGATGAACCATGGTTGAATGCTTCCAAAAGCTTCAATCTCTCCTTTTCAATCTCAGAGTTTGATCTAAATGCACCATAAAATCTTTGCAAATTAAGCAGTAAAATTTGTGACTCGGCTAATGTCATTGAAGAATCCTTTTCAACTTGTCCATTCATCAATACAATATTCTTATCCTTAGATAATTCTTGATGAAATGAAATAGTTGTATGTGGTCTAGCATATTCTTTATGCAATTTATATTCCATCAATGTGGTAATCATACAATGAGTAGTGTATGGTCCAACAAATGACCATTCTACAAAATGAATTTCCATTGGTGTAGAATTAGAATCTGAACCATCTTGTGGTATATCAGATTCATCCAATTGAGCATTTTCCTTTGGTAGTGGTAAAACAAATGTAGGATTCCTCCTTGCAATTTTGTACATTGCATCAAATGTTTCATTTGGTATAACAGCTGTTAAAGATTGTGGATTTGATTGAAATTTAGCTCTCCATAAAAATTCAATTTGTTGTGCATCTAATTCTTTAATTTTATCAAGTACCAAATAAGACTCCAATGTTTTAAAAGGTTCTTTTGGTGTATCAGGATGGATTGGATCCATTTTGTTATTCTTATTCTTCTTACCTTCAAGGGATTCTTTCAAATTCATTGCTTGTTCATAATCTTCTAATTCTTTTAATGGATCAATCATATTTAACTGTTTTTTAGTCTCTTCAATAGTTTCCTTCATTTCTGACATTAATTCACTTGCAGATTCCAAACCTTTCTGCTTTGCCCTTGCTTCAAGTTTACCCCTATAACGATCTTGAATTTGTCTATCAATAACTGGTTTGGATTGAATAAAACGGACATTGGTTACTGATGCAGTCCTAACCGCATATTGGGTAAGATAACCAGTTTTTTTAAAATGAGAAATCGCCGATCTTCTATAGACAGATAACATTATATTTAATATCTAATAAGAGGGTGGTTATATATATAACTCCAGCTCAATTTTAAGAAGAAAAGTCATACTAGATCCATCAAAATAGTTTTACTTCTCTCTTGAACGTTTTCCCTCCTCCTCGGCTCTCTTTAATTTTCATTTATTTATTTTTTTTCAAATTCGTTTTACGTAAGCGCTTACGTAATTGTGTCTGATTTGATTACTATAAAGGGTAATTACTGTTTTGGGTCCAAAGATAAACAGGGAACCTTTTCATTTCTTCGGAGAGGAAAAAAGAATGGTCTTTTTTTTTGGGATGGATTTGTTGCTCATTTCTGTTAAACTAACAGGGTTGTTAATATTGCTATTAAAATACAATCACTGCTGTTTTCCTGTTTTTTAGAAGAAAAAAACACCATAGAAATTCTGGATATCACATATGTCTAGTAAGACAAGTAATTCAGTCAGTGTATCTAGCATTGTATCTGGTACAATAGCTACAACTATAACCATCCAAGATAAAGAAATTACAATAGAAGTTCCTTCAGCAAATGATAATCCATTTTTACAGACGAGTAACTTTAAACAGGGTACTTTATATGCTATTATATTTCCAATTATAGCTGCTCTAATAATTTTTTATATTGCTGGCGTAGTAATCAATAAAATAAAAGCAGGTAAACAAGCCAAAATGGTTGAACCTTTTGATAAAGAATATGAATTTATAGAGTATAGAAAGAACTTTGATGATATTCATAATGATGATGATAATAATTATAATAATAATAGTAATTATCATCATCATGATAATCCATTCGATGATATTTATCAAAATGAAAGTAGATCATTTACTCATAAAAGGGCAACAAGTTCAGTTGATTTTATATCACAATATCGTCGTTCAATGGATCATTTGACAGGTGTATCTGATATTATCAATGGTAAAGAAGATTTGAAATTCCAAATTAACCAACATTCCAGAAATAGAAATCAATCAGTTGGATCAACATTACAACTAAATTTTAATCAACAGCCCCAATTGAATCCAGAATCATTTAAAAATTCCAACACAAATATACTTTCTCCAGTGTCATACAGTGTTGAAAATCATGGTGATAATAATGATAATTTAAATGAAAATACTTCATTTTATTCAATTTCGGAACCATCAAAAGCTTTTACTTTATCAACTGTTAATATGCCAAATAATAAAACACATTTTCATACTAGAACCTTAAGTTCTCATATACTTGATGAATTTATATCAACTGGTGAATTAATATCATTACCAGAACAACCACGTACATTAAATGATATTGCAGTTTCAAATGGTGAAAGAGATGATTCGTTAATGATGAATAATAATGCATCTGTTGAAAGTCATTCAATGTTTGAAAATTCTTTCAATGATGTGTACAATATACCACAATCTGATTCAACAATTAGACATTCGATAACTAGAAGTCCAAGTCCAAGAAGACATAATCAAGTTAGAATACCTAGACAACAAGAATCTAGAAGTCCATCGAGAAGTCCAACTAGAAGTCCAACAAGGGGTACTTTAAACAAATTAGTATAGTATATAATTTTAATTTTAATTTTAATTTTAATTTCAATTTCAATTTTTTTTTCTTTTTTTTTTTTTTTTAATATCATAGTATATAAGTAGTAGCACAAAATAAAATAGTGAAATAGTGTAAAATATTTCTACTAGATAAAAAGAAATGAAATGAGTAAAGAATATAAAGAAAAGGAGAGGATAATGTGTAGAAGGAGAAGAGAAAAGAGAAAAGAGAAAAGAGAGAAGAGAGATGGAAAAAGAGAAAAGAAAAATATGATAGGATAAGATATGATATGATTACATTATAGTACAACCGCTTGAACTTGAAGCTGAATCTGTTGCACCAGAGCCTGTTCCTGATGAAGCAGCTGCCTTTGAAGTCAAAGCAATTCTAGCTGCTTCAGTAAAGACTTCTTTGACACCTCTATTTTTCATTGCTGAACATTCAAGATATCTTAAAGCACCAATTTTTTTTGCCATACTAACACCTTCTTCATAAGTAACTAATTTTTTCAATTGACCATCATTATTATATGCGGATGTACCCATATTATCATTTGAATCATCCATATTATTATCAGATTGTCTTAAATCTGCCTTTAATGCAACTAATATAAGTTTAACACCTTCACAATGTTCTAAGATTTCACCAACCCATTTACTCTTAACATTTTCTAAAGAATCATATGAATCAATTGAAAAACATAAAATAATACAATGAGTATCTGAATAAGATAGAGATCTAAGTTTATCAAATTCTTCTTGACCTGCAGTATCCCAAAGAGAAAGTTGAACTTGTTGACCATCAATGAAAATATCATGAATGTAATTTTCAAAGACTGTTGGTTCGTAAACTTTTGGGAAATAACCCCGTGTGAAAACATTCAAGAGTGATGTTTTACCACAGGCACCATCACCTAATATAACGATTTTTCTTTGAACTGTATATAATTGTAAAAAAAAAAGAAAGGGGGAGAGGAAAAGAGGAATAAAATGTTAGTATTTGAATAAATAAGACAGTATAAAGACAAAACAAATATGGGGAGGATATGGGGAAGTAACGAATAGACCTGATTTTATCACATACCTGATTTCGGCGGGCTTCCACAAAAAGGCATTTTATCTTTCTATAATTCTTTACCTTTTTAAAAAAAAAGAGAAAAAAAAAAACAATAATAATTGAAACTGAAAGATAAAAATAAAAAGGTGAAATCAATTTGTATCAAATTAAAACCCTTAAACAAATCCAATTCCTAATCAATTCAAATCCAATTCCAATTAAAAGTAAATTCCGTCCAATATTAACAAACTAACAACGATCTCTTTTTTCCTCAATAGAAACGAGGAAAACAAAAAAAAACAAAAACAAAGAAAAAAAGGACGGGGTCGATCGTCGTGCGTGTTTTTGGTTTGTTTTTTTTTTTCTGTTCTTTTTTTTTTTGTCTTATTCAAATTTGACGCTCATCTTTTTATTTATTAACTGGAATTGGATATATAGGATGGCACTTTATTTATTTATTGATTCAATAGTCTCTAGATTAGTGTTAACTATTGATTGATAAGATAGCGAGATAAAAAAAAATCAAATATGGCTATTGGAAGTAGAAGAGGAAGAAATAATACAGCGTCAAATAGGGTATCTAAAAGGGCTTCTATTGGAAAGAACCAATTGTTTATTGCTTTAAAAACTGGAGAAATGGACAATGATAAATCTAATATACAACGAAAATTTGATGATGATAGGAAAAAGGTTCGTGGTAGAGAAAGGGATAGAGAACGTGCTAGAGAAATTGCAAGAGAAAGGGCAAGAGAAAGAGAGAGAGAGAGAGAAAGAGAAAGAGGAAATAGAAGGGGGAGAGATGTAAGAGCACCTACAAGGCCAGCTAGGAAAAGATTAGGGATAGAAAGAAATGAGTTATTGGAAAGATTAAATGGACGTTCGGGAAGATCAGTCAGTAATGATAATAGACAAAGAAGAGACATACAGCATGATAGATTCACCAGACGTGATTCAAGGAGTGGAAGAAATGAACCTCCAATAAATGCCTTGGCTGCTGCATTAGGTATGGGTAAATCTTCTGATGGGTCAAATTCTGGTCAAAGGTTTAGATCTAATGGTGGTAATACTACTAGAAGGAATGGTGGTAGCGATAACAATAACAATAATAAAAGTAAAAATTATAACAATTCTAATGCCAATACAAATTCAAATTCAAATGGTCATAATAATATAAATAACAACAACAACAATAATAATGTTGAGTTCACTAAGAATAATACAGGTCGAAAGGCAAACGATTTAACATTTAGAAATGCATCATTAATCCCATTTTTAAGAATTGAAAACCTTACAGAGGATGCATCAGAATCGGATATTTCAATGGTATTGAATAAATTATTTGGTCCAACCTTAAAGATACTTAAAATGAATTCAACTTATAAAAAAGTACCGTCTGTTACAGCTGAAGTATTCTTTTTAAATGAGAATAATTTGCCAGAAATGGCACAACGTTTAAATGGTATTAATGCAGATGGTAGACAATTAAAGGCTACAATTGCATATCATTCATGGATTATTAACTCTGATAGACTTTGGGAAGAAGAACTAAAAGAAGTTAGAATGTATAAACAACAGGCTATTAGGAAAAGCATGTTGATGGCAGCTAATCCTGGTGATGAAATGCATTAATAACGATAAAATAAAATACACAGTAAATAAATATTAGTGATTAATAGTATCGCTCTTTGATCCTAAAAGAAGATTTATTTAATTATTTAATTATTTATATATTTATATACATATATAATTGATTTTTAGATGCAAAAGGATGAAAAGAGTAATTAAAAATGTGTTTTTTTTTTCTTCTTCTTCTTTCAAAATCCATCACTCATCAAATGATCCCCAACTTAAATAATGTAAAGATCTTGCATAATAATAAGGTTCTTTTTCATTTTCATCATCATATTCGTCCTCAAATGAATCAGAATTTAATGCACCTTTATGATAACCTGAATTTAAACCTTTAAATGTTAATTGTGGCATTATTACAATATCATCAACTTGAGTCGGTCCCTTTGATAATGTGAAAAGTTTATAACTGAAAACTTGGCTTGTTTCAGGTCCAAAAATTTCTTCAGGAATTAAATCTTTTTCAGTACGTGCAACTCTATGAACTATTGGATTATTTAATTCATTGAAATAATCAAATAAAGTATCAGTAAATATTGATTCACTTGTAAATTGAATTAAAGGTTCACCATTTGAATCAAGATTTTGATAAGATTTATTCCAATCAATACTTTTAATTTCATCTTCATAATTTAAACTAGTATAAATAATTCTTGCAATTAATTTTGCAAAGAATGGATGATGAGATTGAGCTTTAAAAATTTTTGTATTAAATGTTAATCTTCTATTATAAAGAATATCCCAATTAACATCATTATAATCAACATTAATACCAACCATCAATTTTGTAGGTTTTAAAGTTGATTGATACCAATATCTAAGTGGTTTTGCATCTAATATATCAATATCAGCATAAACTCCACCACTTGTATAAACAACTAAATATTTTAAAAATTCAAATTTTAATCTTTGATCTGGTAATTTTAAATAAGCATCTATCACTTCTGGCATATCATAAGAGAAATGATCATAAATTTGTTGTTGTGCTTCTTCAAAAGTAATTAAATTATGATTATATTCAGGGTTAACAACTCTCCATCTTTCCATATGTTTGAAACAATTAGATGGAAATTTTTCATTATCAGCCCTAACTTTCCAAAGTTGCCAAATACTATTTTCAACTTCACCATTTGGATCATATGGAAAAAAATATTTTAAACGATCTTCAATTGATTTCATCTTTTTGGTATTTAATTTAGGTGGTGATTCTCTATATGATGATAATAATTCTGTTGTATTAGAAGTTGGATATATATAACTTAAAGCACTCAGTTGTGAGTTAAGTGTTGGACCACCCAAAAGTAATGAACAAAATATAAATGCAACGACTGTCGATATAATTAAAATTCTAAACATTTTAACATATTGTACTATTTTCCAAATAGTTGATTTTGAACTATTAGAATTACCATGGATTGATGTATCGTTGATTGAACGATCTCCCAATCTCCTATACATGTTTAATTCTTGAGAATATTAATAATACTGGTGATGACGATGATAACAACAATATACAAAAACTAAAATAAAAGGGTCCAGAATCATAAAGAAGAGAAGAATAAGGAACAGATTGAGACGTCCAAAATTGAAAACACAAACAATAAAAAGAGAAATCAGAAAATTCGTGAATTAACACAAATCTAACAAAGAGACAAACAAACAGCATACGCGCAATCAAGGGGCGTAATAAAGTAATTTGTATCTAACTGAAAGCTTTTGATTGTTTGTTAAATTGTATGATGAACTTTTTTTACTTACCATTTTATTCTATGTTATCTGTTATATTTATATATTCTACAAATGGTTTATATTCAACACTAAACACCAAAAAGTTGGAAATTAAAAAATCAATATTTCATCTTTTTTCATCTACCAATGCATATTACGTAAAAATAACTGCTTGTGTAATAAATCCAGAATCAAAACCTATTACCAACTATACAATATTAGTACCGTTCCTTGAAGCCTTGGACATTTTGGCGACTTTTGACATAATATAATTATAATTATTATACATTTCATTGAGCTCACTCATTTTCATCTCATCAAATGATTTTTCAAATCTTTTCAATTTATTTATGTCTTCAACAATTCTTATTTGTGGATGATCATGATGATTCTCACTAAGAGAATTATCTCGGCTTCTATTACGTACATTGTCTAGTGCATTTTCAAGTGTACTAAATATTGAATTCCTGTGTTCTTTTGGTGGTGAAGAGGAAGTAGTTGGAACTATCGCCTCGTTGGAAATAAATTGGTTATTAGGTGATCCAAATAATGATGTATTTATAAAACTTGTAGCACGACTTCTCATGTTATTTGCTAACCTCAAATTATTAATATTGTTGTTACTCCCGTTACTCTTGTTTGGTGTTGTAAGGAATCCTGTGCTGGCACTTCTTTCCAGTACCTCTGAGTTGTTTTGAATGTTATTTTTTATTGTGTTCGAAATAACTTCGTTACCAACACTATCCATATTATCATTTACATTTAACGATGTACTTAAAGGAAATTCTCCCGTAGGTCGGAAACTTTTCATAACACCACCCATACTATTTGTAAATTTGGATATCAACCTCTCTTGTGTTGAGGTTGTTGATTCAGATCTACTATTTCTTGAATGAACGTTGTCTACATAATTCTCATTTATCTTTTCTTCAATACCAACATTGGAGAATGTATCTTTAGCCGTAGATTCTAATGATAAATTTGGAGTCAATATGTGGATTTTATCATTAATATCATGTTGAAATGCATCATTCTCTTCCAATTGTTTTAATAATGAATCAGGTAATGAAGTGATATTAAGATCACTATTGTTATTGTTGTTAGTATTATTGGTAATTTCATCATTAGTGGTATCTCCTATAGTTGATTCATCATTTAATCTTCTCATATCATCTGCTGATCCACTTAACCATGATACTTTACCCATTATATTCTTTAAACTTGAATCTATTGCTAAACTTATAGATTTTAATCCTTGATCTGCATTGATTACAGTGTTAGGTAAAGTTAATTTTGAATAATCTATCCATGAATTGTTCAGTGATAAAGAATTAATTGTAATTGAATTATCAAATTTGAATAGAGGATTCAGTTCTTTAAATTTTTGAACTTCTACTTCAATTGATTCTAATTTTAAAGGTGTTGTTAACAATAACAATAATTCATTTCTATCTTTTAAACTTCCAGGTAATAAATTAATATCTTCTGATGGCAATCCCATTTCTAGATTATCCAAAGTGACATTTGCTAAATATGAAATTGCAGCTTCAAAATTTGCACAGACATACAATAATTCGCCTCTTTCTGATTGTAAAGATTCGACTGAATTATCATAAATATATTCATTTGTAAATCTTCTAATTAAATTTAATTGTCTAACCAAAAAATAAGCTCTTAGTTCTTTCAATTTGATAATTGTAAAAATCAATACTGGTAAATAAATATCAGTATTTAAGGATTTAGAGTTTTGTCCATTTGGTGATTTTGTCAATTCGTTAATTATCACTCCTATTTTTTTATGGATTTTAATCAAATATTTCATTTTCAAAGTTGGTGATCTTTCAGCTGTTAAAAATTCAAATTCTGGTAAAATTTTCTCATTTAATCTTCTAATAAATTCCATTTCAATATCCGCTGGTAAATCAATATCAAGATGTTTAAAATGAATATCTAAAGAGCTCAAACATCCTAATTTATCACAGAATTGATCATTCATTTCTCTCTCATATTCATCAATGGGGATATTTTTTAATGGGAATATTATTTGACTATAAAATTTGTCACATAACAATCTTTCAAGTATTAAATTATACCTATAATATTGATAACCTTTATTACTGTGATTTTGATCGTATAATTCATATCTACCACCTTGATCAATATACTTTATACATGCAACTTGAAATCTTTGATAAAAAGAATGGAATAATTCAGATATCTCAAAACTTGCCAATGATCTCTCAAACTTTGGTTCTTTCAATTCTCTGAGGAATTGTTCATAAACGTTGATAAGCTCAATTGGTAAATCCATTTCTGTTGGAACTTCAAAAGATTCAATAAATGATGAGTTATCACTAGGAATTGTTTTAGTATTATCGGATACTTTAGTAACATTATTCGAGAATGTAATTGCTGATGATTTATTATTTGATTCAGAATCATCATTATCTTCCATTTTATCTGAATTATGTACATCTATTGATTTTTTTAAAATCAAATTGATCTCAGCAGTATCTAAAGTTGCAGGTTGGCTTTCAAGATCATTATCAGAAGGCATGTTTGGATTTATATTGGAATCATCCAAATCAGGGCCGGTGTTGTAAGAATTTGCAATTGATGCATCAGGCTGCCAATCATTTTTCACGGGAGGGGTATGAAACATGGTTATTTTTTTTTTCTTTCCCCAAATTTCACTTAGCAACTAAAAGCTATTGATAGTTTGTTGTCTAATCAAAAATAAAATAAAAAAATCAATAACTTATTGTAGATCATAAAAGACAATCAATAGAGAAGAAAACTGTCTAATACATTTAAATCAGCGCCATCATCGCCTATATTCTTTGTTAGAGCGTTCTTTTATTTTATTTTATTTTTTGCTATTTTGTGTTTTTCTATTTTGTTACAGAATGGGAAAAGATTAATTTTTATTATTTCATGTCTATGATTACAAATATATACACAGGATAAATAAATATCTAGGAAATCTAAATGATCTAAATGATCTAAGCAATGATTTGTGCAGTCTTTAAATAATCAATTATAGTTTCAACACACTGTTCAACAGATTGTTCGTGAGTATTTAAAAGAATTTCAGGCTTTTCAGGTGCTTCATATGGATCATCAATACCTGTGAAATTCTTAATTAAACCTTCTCTAGCCTTTTTGTATAAACCTTTTGGATCTCTTTCTTCAGCAACTTCTAATGGTACATTGACATAAACTTCAATAAATGGCAGACCAGCTTCTTCATGTAATTTTCTAGCTGAATCTCTGTCTTTCTTATATGGAGAAATGAATGAAGTCAGTGCAATAACACAAGAATCAGCGAAAAGCTTTGCAACTTCAGAGATTCTTCTAATATTTTCATTTCTGTCATGTTCACTAAAGCCTAAATCTTTGTTCAAACCAAATCTGACGTTATCACCATCTAATCTATAACTTTGAATATCTTTTTCAAGTAAAGCCCTTTCTAAGGCACATGCGACTGTACTTTTACCAGAGGCACTTAAACCAGTAAACCATAAAGTTGCACCATTTTGTTTGGTAAGTTTCTTACGTTCGTCGTGAGTTAAATTATGATGCCAAGTAATATTAGTAGCCATTTTTAATTGTTGTGGATGTTTGAAAACTGAAAAAACTGAAAAAACTGAAAAATTAAGGAAAAGATTCTACAATCTAACCTAAAAAGAAAAAAAAAA
This sequence comes from Pichia sporocuriosa, assembly GCA_030574275.1. Classification (NCBI taxonomy): domain Eukaryota; kingdom Fungi; phylum Ascomycota; class Pichiomycetes; order Pichiales; family Pichiaceae; genus Pichia; species Pichia sporocuriosa. Next base: position 16,577 of record JAJMES010000291.1, read on the forward strand.
CACCACAATTATCAAAGATACCACTATTCCATATTTAAAAGGGTGACAAATTGAAATTTTTTCTTACTTTCTCTTATTTTCTCTTTTTACTCTTTTCCCTTTTGATTCAACAATTTCAGAAAACTTCTTCGGACTTCTCAAAGGGGAAATTTTGTTTGGGAATGTTGAGCGCCACAGTTTATTGGGGAATTGCACGTGATTACAGCAGACGTTGTATGTTGTTTCTTCTTTTTTTTTTTAACAGATTTTCGAACTGGTGCACTCTGCTTTTTTTTTTGTTTTTTTTCTGATTTCCCTCTCCATTTGGCCAATCTTTTATATGAAATTTGGGTAATGTAAAACTTTTGCCCGACTATTATATGCAGTTAAAACACGTGATTTGTTGAGACTTGTATTTCAATTTAGTATAATTATTAATTAAAACAAGTAAAATAACTCTATGTTTTCAATTTTTGCTCTTCTAAATATTTTCAAAACTTACTATTGACAAAATAATCACTCCTTGAATTTCGTATAAAGACAGTTGAAGGATATAATTTTAAATTTTACCTTTTCAAAACTGAAAATTTCTACAAAAAACAAAAAAAATTTAGTCGATGCGTTACGTAATACATAGTAAAATTTTTTTTTTTTTTTTTTATTTTATTTTTTTTTCTATTTTTTTCATTTCATTTCATTTTGTTAGGATTTATTTACAATACCTAACATTAAAGGGTTTATATTTTGAACTGTTGTCATAGAAAGGAGAAAACAATGGCGAAGAAACAAAATGTCGGTAATATTAAGAAGGAAAAGGAATTTAATTTCACGAGAAAACCAATTTTCAACATTCATCATACAATAGATCCATTATTCGCAGCAAAATGTCACCCTGGTGAACCAGTATTTATTACAGGTACAGCTACTGGTAACGTACAGGCATATAGGTATGACATTGATAAACTTTTGGAAATTGTTGAAGATCAAGACGGATTTCCATACGATATAAGTGGAACTCAATATGATGATTTTGACGATAATTCAATTATAGTTCAATGGCATACTAAAAGACATAAAAGGTCATGTCGTGATTTATGCTTTGATTTACCATCTGGTGGTAATAAAGTACATACTATTGGATCAGAAGGTGTTATAAAAACTGCAGATGTTAGAACTGGACAAGTTATTTCGAAATTCTTAGCTGAGAAAGATTCAAAAGATTTTAAAATTGGTACCTATACAAAATGTATTAGTACACCTGGTAAAAATTTTCTTATTGTTGGTGATGAAGATGGTAATTTAATGTGTCATGATACAAGGGATAAACATCTTCAGTTATCTTATAAACCATTTAAGAAATTACATTCAGGTGAAGGAATTAATTCAATTAATTATTGTTGGCCTAAAAGTGATTATAAAATTATTACAACTGGTAGTACAACACTTTGTGAATTAGATCTTCGAAAACCAAATGAACCATTACATACAAGTGATGATCAAGAAGACGAAGTTTTAACTTCTGCTTGGTTAGATCAAGAAAAACAAGAAACAATGATTTGTGGTATGGGTGATGGTATAATTACTACATGGAAACCAAATATGAATAATTGGCAAGATCAAATTAGTAGAATAAGAATTGCCAAGGGAGAAACAGTTGAAAGTCTCATTAGTGCTATGGATTCTGATTCTAGATATATGTATGGTGGTTGTTCTAATGGTCATATTGCTAAGATTGATATTGTTGGTGGTAAAGTTGTTGAAAGATTTTTACAACACGATCCTGAAGATGAAAATAGAATTGATGAAGTACTGGGTTTAGATTTAGATTGTAATTACAGATTGGTAAGTTTTGGTACTGAGGGATTCAAGATTTGGGAAAATGAGACTAAGAAGGATAATAATAATGAAGATGATGACAGTGATGATGAATTAAATGATGATAATGAAGATGATAATCTTTATTCCAGTGATTACAGTGATAGTCAATCTGAAGATGATGAAAAAGATAAAGAAGAAGAGGAAAAGGAAGAGGAAGAGGAAGAGGAAGAGGAAGAGGAAGAGGAAGAGGAAGAGGAAGAGGAAGAGGAAGAGGAAGAGGAAGAGGAAGAGGAAGAGGAAGAGGAAGAGGAAGAAGATCAAAAAACAAAAACGACAGGAATTTCAAAGAGATCGTTGGCAGACTCTTTAAAGCGTAGAATTGGTATTGATACTGATGCAGAAAATGATAGGAAAAAGGCAAAACAGCCCGATTTAGAAGAAGATGGCGATGATCCAACGATTGGAGAGGAAATACCTGATAGTGATGATGAAACTGATTTTACAAAGGGAAAGGTTGTTGAGTTGGGACAGATAAGAGACCAGATACTTGCACAAATCGACAATCCAGACGATACTCCTTCAAGTAAGGATAAAAAGGATAAAAAGAAAAAGAAGGCCAAGGCTCATCATAGTGAACATGGTATCAGGAAATTCGATGGTTTGTAAATACTAAATACTAAATACTAAATATTAGATACTAAATACTAAATACTAAATAATAATTAATAAATAGTAAAAAAGAACAGTTTTAAACGTAATAGAAACAAAAAAAAAAAGAAAAACAAAAAAAAACTTACCACCGCACAGAAAGTGTTGATGGTTCTCAAAAATTGGAAAATCTTGTCTCTTCGCCTGCTCGTTGTTTGCTCGTTTCTGATCTGCCGTTGCAGGTATCCAAGGTTCACAGGGTGGCAAATTATTCTGCAAAAAAAAAAAAAAAAAAATAAGGTTCTCTTACATCCCACTCTGCATTTCTGTATTTTAAACTCTTTCTTTTATTTGAATCTTGTATTTCAAACTTAGTACTACTATATCTGTTACATTTATTTATATATCATATTGTATTTGAACAAAAATGCCAGATCAAAACGTGTCCGTTCCTAGTACGGATAATAATTCTATAGTCTCCAATACTGATCTCCAATCAAAGGATATAAAACAGAACAAGACAACTAAACAAATAATACCTCTTGAAACTGAAGGTATGTATGAAACAAAATATTGAATTTTTTTTTTCTATCCCACATATATACTAACATGGTAAATATACACACACATATATATATACTTTTTACAGCACTTAGATTAAGACAAAAATGCAAGGATTTAAAGCAAAAAATAGTTGATATAGAAGCTCAAAATCAAGTTAGAGCAATAGGTGTTTCAAGAACAAAGGATTCGATTTCTAGACTACGATTTGAATATTCTTTATTATTAGAATTATTAGAAAAAAAAAATACAACACTTGCATTTCCTGATTTGAAAAATTTAACTGCATTTGACATTGACGCTGAATCACTTGAATCTATAAATTTGAATGACATGACACAATTATTGGCTAAAACTCCACTTGAGTTAAACAATATTAAAAGTTTATTACCTAACGCTTTAGGTGATTTAATATCTGAAAGGCAACAACAATATATTAACAATCAATCGTCTAACGATACAATCAAAATTCCAAATACTAGAAATCGTAGGAAAAGAGGTGTATTGAACGGCGCAACAACTTCATCAAGGAAAAGAGTTAGAGATCCAAGAGAACCTAAAAGACCAACAAATGCATATCTTTTCTTTTGTGATTCAGAAAGAGAAAAGGTGAAATCAAAATGGGCTGAATCTCATCCAGATGAACATATAGACTTATCAAGAGCTATGACTGATGTTTGGAAAAAAATGACAGATGAGGAGAAGAAACCTTATTTTGAAATGTATGAGAAAGATAAACAGAGATATCACAAAGCAGTAGAAGAATTTGCATCTTTGAAAGAGCAGGAAAGACTTGCTGCTGCAAGTGCAAGTGTATCCGTTGAACCTGAAATTGAGATTGAAACACCAGCTGAGACACCAGTTGAAACTCCTATTGAATTAGATTCAATTGCTGATCCTGATGTATCACAAAATGATTTAGCTGATAGTATAAATTTACCACTTGATCATGATGAAAAAATTATACGAAATGGAAGTAATGTAGATGGTGAAGAAGCAGTAGTAGGAGTAGTAGGAGTAGAAGAAGAAGAAGAAGATGAAGAAGAAGAAGAAGAAGAAGAAGAAGAAGAAGAAGAAGAAGAAGAAGAAGAAGAAGCAGATACTCAAAATAATCATTCCTTAATTCAAAATGGTGATAATTCCGTTATTGATAATCTAATAGATGATGATGATGATGATGATGATGATGATGAGGATGATGATGATACTGTAGGTAACATCCATACGGTATTGAACTCTGAAATTCAAGTAGATGATGAAGACGGAGAAGAAGAGGACGCGGATGTAGATGCAGATGCAGATGCAGATGAGGAGGAAGAAGGTAGAGATAATACTGATTCCGATTTAGATGCAGATGTAGATGATAACGATAATGATGAAAACAATGATATGGATGATGGAGAAGGCGGAGAGCACGGGGAAGAAGGCGATAATGTTGCTGATGAAACGGATGATATCCAGGAAGAAGATGATAGATACGGAACTCCATTGTTGAAGTCTGAGCCTGAAACTTCATTCAACGAAGGCACTGAACTGTAGTTATTTTATGTAGATTAACCACAATACCGATTATCAATATACTGTATTTTATAATTAACAAAATTAAAATTCTATTTACAAACTCTATATAGTATGATTATACAAGACTTATTGTCTTCTTCTTTTATGCTTATAATAACCATTTTCGTCTTTGTTAGCTTTACGCTTCTCTCTAACCTTAACATGCTTTTTCAACTTTCTTCTAGCTGCAACATCCGGGTTATTTAGTGTTAATTGTGCCCTTTTAGTTTTTCTTTCATACCTTCTCTGTTGAATAGTCTTCATTGCATTAGATAAAAGGATATTGTAATCAGAGATACCAATTTTTTTAGATAATTTTTCCAAACAAGCAGTTGCTAGGGTAGGTAATGCCTTCTCTTGATCTTCATTTTCACCAATTTCATATTCAGAAATATGCAATAATGGGATCAATAAAGATGCAGAAAGTGCAGTTTTCAATTTTTCAACACTTAAAAATGTTGTCAAAAATTCACAATAAGATATTATAGCACTCTTGGTAACAAACATATCTTTTATGTCTCTTGAGTCATTTTTCAAAATAGATGCACACCTATTCAATGCCCAGTCAAACGCATTGTCAAATTGTTTTGCAGTTTCTGTTTTATCATCATCATGGCCGTCATTTTGAGCCGCTTGCTTTTTAAATGAAATGAACTTTGTATTCTCTTTATCCCACTTCTTTGAAACATATACTAAATTAGCAGTACTTTGTAATGCAAGCTTTTCAGAAATATCTGGTGCTCCCAATTGACGGAATATTTTATATGCAATAGTTTGAATTGTAGCATCATCGACATCAAATTGAACCTCATTAACCACTTCAATATTTTCATCCTCATCATTTTCATCAGGAACAACTGCCTTCAAAAGTTTAAATACCAACCTAGAGGCTGCCAATCTTATCCAAGAGTGTGGATATAACATACAGCCAATAATATCTTCCCATATATCTTGATATTTTCTTTGAAAAACGTTTGTTTTAGTTGATAATACTTCAAAAACATTCAAACAGGAATAAATCATTTGCCAATCAGATTCAACCTTGGAAATCAATTCATTCTGATCATCTTCTTCATCATCCTCTTCATTTTCATTTAGTTTTTTTGAAAGTTTTAGTGTTCTTCTGATACGCTCATAAACTATTTCATCCATTGAACTACTAACCTCAAATCCAACGGAATTGAGGAAAATTTTATACACATTTAGACCACATCTGACCAATAACGATTTCTTATTTTGTGTTAACCAAACAACTGTATATTTTTCAACAAACTCTAATTCCATACCACTACTGTGTAACCTTTGGAACATTAAACCCAAAATTTCAGATGCACTTTCTCTACAAGTCGGACTGTCATCAGTAACTGAAACATTGGCCAATGCAATAAAAAACGATGAAGTTAACCTTGATATCAATTCTTTTGATGATTTTCTAACAATAGTCAAAATTAATTCCATAACAGATAATCTACCCGCTTGTGCAGGATATTTCAAATTATTAATAATCATTTTAAATTGTTTCTCCAGTCTACCTCTACTCTGATCATATTCCATCAAAAAAGTGTAGAATACACTCCTAGAAACTTGTCTAATTTCTGTTGTTGTACTTGTGACCATAAGTCTAGAAACTATATCCATACAATCATAAATTTCAGGAATCATGATATGTTTAAATACCAAACTCTTCAAAAATCCAAATGCGGTACCGTGTCTGTCTGGAGCATCCAAATCAGGCTCAACCTTCTTTAAGAGATAACTAATTGCAGAATCCTTCAATTCTAAGTCATCCTTGAAACGAATAACATTACTTAAAAATTTCAAACAGTTTTGTGAAATTTCATTATTGGTGCTTGGCATATCCTGTAAAATCTTCAAAACATCCTTTGCTGCATCTGTAAATTTCGCATCAACTTCAGGTTCAAATTCGAGTCTGACTAACATAGTCAACACTTTCAATGAAGAAATAGCAACACCCTCATCCTCGGATGAAAGACTTGATTGTAAAAGGGGAACAAATTTGGACAAGTAAATAGCTTTAAACAAATTTTCATGTTTTGATATAGCAGTCTTTAGCAAATCAAATGAAAATTGTTGTAATGTTGTAACATACAATGAATATTCCACCTGTGTTTTTTGAGCTCTAGCATCCAGTTGAACCAAAAATCTTTCCGTTTTTTCATCAACAGCCTTGGATTTACTTTTCTTTCTAGAATCCACAATTTCTGTTGCTTGGTTGAAGATTTCATTACATAGAACCAAAATATCTGTAGATGAACCCTCTTCATTTCTATTTAAACCGTGAGAGAATCGTTTCATCAATTGCTCCAATTTTGTTTGTGATTTATACGATAATCTCTCATTAAGCAAATATCTAACTGGGGTCAATAAATGTGTGAAATCCTTTAAATATATATTTGCAGCAATCAATTCACCTGTGTCAAAACTCTTATTATGTTTGATTTCCTTAGCCTTATTACTGTAACCAGTTGCTTCTTTTTCTTCGGACGCTTCACCAAAAATATCATTCATTATAGATTGCATGATCATTCCAACGGAGTCCCCTAAAGAACCATGGTCTAAATAAGGGCTCATGATAGTGAGTAAATGATGAATTGTAAAACTTAAAATATGAATCTGTGGACCTCTGGTTAATGCACCCTTTAGTTCTTTAATAATAAATTTCAAATAATGCGGGCCCAAAAATATTGCAATTCTACCCAAATGTTTTCTAACCGAATCACGTAAGTTTTCAGATCTAGCCCTCAAGATTTGACAAACATTCGTCAACAATCCAGCAAGGTCAGAATCAATTTTTTCTTGAGAACAACACATAATTAATGAAATCAATGCTTCTGATAATGGAACTCTAATAACAACAGTTTCTTCATTTTTGACAGACAAAATCTTTTGTAATTTTGGAATTGTCTCCACAGTAACAAACGAATCAATTTTTTCAGATTTTGGATAATCTGCGGGCTTTGTATCTGGTTCAATACTCCATTCTCTCATAGCTGAAGACATAGAAACAATTAATAAAATCGAATCTCTTAGCTTTTCAGTTTGCTCTTTACTTTTTGCAGTATTCATAATCGCAATATATCTAGTCAATATAGCTCTAAATTGATTCCACGAAATATGCTGAGTTAATTTTTTCACAGTTAATATAGTTTCATTTGCAACATTTCTATATTTGTCATCAGTCCAAAATGCGTAATGTTCGATGGTTGGTAAAAGGTAATGGGCAATGTTATTATTCGACAAATTACATGCAAGTTTTGATAAATTTCTCAGCGCTTTTTGTCTTCTATAAGTTTGTAAATGAATAATATCTTCAAAAAAGTTAGACTCCTCATCTTCATCATCGTACTTCAAGAGAATCTTCATATCATCAAATTCATCATAATATTTAACATGTGCAACTATATGATCCAAAACACGCACATATTCTGACCTAACCAATTCATTCTTCTTCTTTAAACCCGATTTAATGGTTGGAATAATCAATTCTTTCAGTTGCTCAACATAAGCTTTCGCTTCATCTTCAGGTTTCTCCGCAAAACCATCAATATATCTCATAAAAGTGTACGAGGCAGAAGATCTTAAGGATTGATCATTTTCATCATTAATAAAGAACATTATTGTATACAGAACTGGAATCCATTCAACAGTAGATAATTTATTAAACTCTGATTCATTAACTAGACTGAAAGCTTGTAATCTTCTATCATAATCTGGTTCCCTGAATCTTTTAGAATCATATGCATTCAAGTCAATAACAAGTTGACAAATTTTTTCAAGCTCGGTAAATCGGTTACTAACACCATAAAAGACAGTGGATACGACATTTCTCATCTCTGACTGTTGACAAGTACTATATAATTTTGAGATACTTGTATAAATTGGGATAATTTCATCAAATGAACATTCGTAATCCTCAACAAGGAGAGCAATCATTCTAACAATATCAACTTTAATGGAGAGATCAATTTGAGAGGATGGTTTTTCCAAGGCTAAAGTTAAAGAATTAATTAAAACCTTCCTGTTATCATTATCGGTCACGTAATCATTTGAAACAAATGAGAACAAAACTTGTACAGCTAAGGAATTAACTTCACTATTGCTGCTATTTTCAAAAATTAAAACCAAAGAATCCAAACATTCAGAAATAACAATACTTAAAAGTTCCACAACGTTTTCATCCTTTGTATTAAGATTTATCAATGATAAAATGAACTGTAAAATAAGAACTAAAACAACATCTTTTGCATTTGAATTTGGTAGAATTGAAAGTAAAGCTCTGACAGGAGCATAATCATCCTTATATAAAAAGAACAATCTACTAGGTGCACACCACAAGTTTGTCATCAATTTCATCAAAAAAGATGCACCACTCAAATTTTCATCCCCAAATTTTTCCATCTTGGATTTGACCAAGTTTTGATATATTATATCAGAATATCTTGTCCAATCAAATTCATCACCCAAATATTGTGTTAACTGATATAACAATTTAAAACCTGATTTTCTTCCATTACGTGCGGCCTTTTCAATAAGATTATCATCATTAGATTCAGCATTAGCTATAGCATATTCAACAGCGGATAACGAATATATTAAAGGTTCCACTAGAACTGATAGACATTGACGGTGGTTTCTACCCAATGTATCAGTAACTTCAAGATTCATATTGATAAATCCATTGATGTGCTTTAATAATTTTTTATTAACTTCAGTTGATTCAATTTTACCAGTTTCGGAGAATGATGTGAAATCAAATTTACAAAAAGTGAGTTGTAAAAATTCGGTAACGTAAATATCAGATAGATTATTTAGTGATTTTATAGCAGCAACTTTTCTACCCACTTTGGTACTGTTTGTTTTCAAAGTTTGGGCTCTACCAAAAATAATTCTCAAAACTAAAGGCATGAGTGTGGGAATATCATTAGTTTCAATTGAAGATTTTTCACTATCCTGTAAGAATAAAACGATTTCATCTCTAAATAATGTATCATCCAATAGATTTTTTAAATGTTTTTGATATTTATTATAAATTGGATTTTTCAAATTCAATAGACAGTCTAATGCTAATTTTTGTAATTCTGTCTGTCTATCCATTAATAAAACCAACAATAATTCTTTAACTTTATCAATTGAAGGGACTGATTTTAAACGATTAAAATGTGTCATTAATTCAATCAAACCATTACGATCGGCCATAGTCCATCCTTCCAATAAAGAACCAGTTTGAGCTTCACTAATATCATCAGAATCCTCATTGACAATATATGGAACCAAATCAATAAAATTACTCTCTGCAACTTGTGGAATTTTATTTAATAATTTAATAACTTGATATCTAACAAAATCAGTTGGTAAAATAGATTTTCTTTTAGATTCGGAAAATTCAATAATTGAATAGTTAACATTTTCATACTTATGGAAAATGGTTTCAAAGTTTCCAAGGATTGTACATAAACGTGAATCTTGTGGTAACCATTCAGAAAGATCACTTTTAGCATCTAACATATCAAAATCATAATTTAAATATGCTTTTTCTTCTAAGTTTTTATAATTCATTGAAATAAACTCAAATGCCAATTTCCAAACCAAATCAGATATTTGATTGATAACTCTAGTAGTGAATTCTTGAACACCCTGCCAAGATGGTGAAAATTTATTAGATAATTGACCAAATAAGAAATTTGAAACGATATTATTAGTCAAAACAGATTCTGATGAATAATCTTGGGCTAGATTTCTAAATCTCAAAGGAACGTCTCTTGCATACTGTAAAGTTAAAGGAATTTGTTCAATTGTACGACATTTCAAAATGGCATCTGGAATTTCATCACCAGATTTGTTAATTATTGAAATAATCAAATCAAGAGAAGTTTCTCTTGCTTCGTGTGAACAAGACTTGAGAACATTTGACAATGACAAAATAAGGTTGCTTTTATTATTTTTAATAAAATCAATAGATTTAACATTTGAAGATCCAATTGAAGATATAAGTTTTGCAAAATTTGAAAGAAAAAGTGTACTTTCGGTTAAAGTATTGAAATGATTAGATGTTAAATTTAAAATTTCATCAAATTGATCATCAGATAATTTTTGTTTTGCTAATGCACCTATTGTTGCACCAAAGATATCTAGAATGAAAAAATCGGAAACAAATTTAGAATTGACAATCAATGATAAAAATTTAATTAGTAATGAAGGATCATATGAAATTGTACAATAATTTAAAATCAACAGTCTCCAATAATTATTAATCAGAGCATTTTTTGTTTCAATTGATTGAATATTTTTGAAGGAATCTAATATGAAAAATTTGAAATCCGATGGAATTATAATTATGAATCCAGAATCTGAATCCAAGAGATTTTTTTCATTTAATTTTTCTAAAAATAATGCAATTTCTTTATAATTATCAGTCCAATTTTGGGTTATGAATGAAGTCACTGATTTTTTAGCAAACTGAACAGTTCTTTCTTTATTCATTTCAGTAGCAACATCAATAAAAGAAAGGAAAACAGAACCATTATCCAATTTAGACATAACTTTCATGATAGAAATATGATATTTACTCAAAGTGACCATATCAGCATTTCTAATTATGATTGAACACCAAGATGCCATAGAATTAATAAATTCTAATTTTAAAATTTGAGTATCATCATCGTCATTATTTGATAGTGGTAATGATGAATCATATAAGGTTTGGACGAATTTTAAAACATTTGACCAATCAGGAACCCTTTTACCTGTTTCTCCAAATGATAATGTAAGTAATATCTGTGTAATTGAGGTTAAATATTGATAAGAAATAGTTTTATTTTCATTTGATGAAAATAAATCCTTTTTAATTGTTTCTAGTAAAGTTTCATATAGTAATGCAGAATTTTCTTTAGTTTCAGTATAATCTAAAAGATCCATAATAACGTCTGATAAAACTGAGGTGAATTTTGGATTCTTTAAACAATTTTTAGTCAATGCTGGTAAAATCACACCAGTTTTTGAATGTAATACAGAGCCTGCACTTTTTAAAGATTCTGAAAACATGATTGATAAACCAAGGTGATAACTTGAAGAATTTTCATCGACTAAAGCAGATGAGTTGAAAACATCATTAATAAAAGATTGTAAACTTGTGAGCTTTGCCTTTCTAATTAAAAATGAAATTGCTTCAGAAGCAAATCTAGTAACATAATCTTTATGTTTGACAGTTAATAAGGGTAATAAAGATTCAAAGGTTGGAATCAAATCAGCGGATAAAATTTTTGATAGGTATTTGAAAACGTAAGCTAAGGTATTGAATATTAATTCCAAAGATTGTGGGTCTTGTTGGGTCAAAGAAATATCTTTTATAATTTCCAAAGTACGTTTATAATAAGGCATGAAATCGGGTCCCAAATCGTGGACAAATTGAGAAAGTAATTCCAAAGTTGGTTGTAAAGACAATGGATCATTGTAAGATAAGGTTTTATCAAGTGCATTAAAAATGGTATCTTTGTAGTATAGAAGTTGCGGTAAACTCAAAGAAATTGGCTCAACAACTTCCACTAACTCCTGAAAAGTTTTAGAAAGATTGACTTCTCTCCAATGTTCTAAAGTTGATAAGAAATGTGAAACTTCAACATCATGGAAAGCTTTTCTTTTGATATCTTTAAGTGGATCAATTTTAATAGAATCCACATGATCTCTAAACGATTTAAACGCCCACTTCCTAGAAGAAGCCGTCTTGGTAACCTTTTTCACCATTTGTTTAATCGTATCGATCTTTATATATGTAATTACAGGTTTTGAAAGTTATGTTACAAGCTCTGTTTGTCTGAAATTTTTCATGTTAAAGAAAGAAAAAAAAAAAGTTTTGAAAAAAAAAAAATTTTTTTTATTTTTTAATTTTTAATTTTTAATTTTTTTTAGATTTTCCTTAAAATCGACGCGACGATAAGTATGTTTATTACGTCATTATCTTCTTCATATTTGAAATTTTTTTTTTTTTTTTTTTTTTTTTACGAACCGAAAAAAGAGGAAGAACAGGATTAACTTAATATCATGCCTTTCTTCTATTTTTATTTTGGAATGATGGAAGAATAGAACAACAAGACAGAAATTCAAAGTTGAAAGGGTTTAAAATTTATAGAAATATATATTTAAGAATATAGGAATTGCAGTATGTCCGAGATACCTACGGAATCAACATCATTATTGTCGGATAATCCTTATCAGAATTCAGTAGTTCTTGATAATGAAATAAATAAGATACAGCAACAGCAACAGCAACAGCAACAGCAAGTGCAAGTGCAAGTGCAAGTGCAACAACAACATAGTAGTAATGGAGATGTAATAAAGGGAAAAATCATTCCCGGGAATAAGAAAGTGATATCTAAAGCATTGGGGCCCAATATGACACCACAACGTACATCACGTATAACTCAGAAACTGAAATTATTACCAGAATCATTAGATTATGAACCACATATGGATGATGATGATGATGATAATAATATCAATGCTACCAATAAAGCAGCTGCATTAAAACAATATTCATTACAAAAAATTAAAGATAGAAATGCACGTAAAGATGCTGAAAGATTAGGTAAAAAACATCGATCTATGTTACCAAGAGTTACTGCATATTGTACCGCTGGTTCATATAAAATGAGAGACTTTATTAGATGGTTAAAGGATAAAAGGAGGATTCATTCAACTGCACCTAAATTATTTGATGAATGTATATATACACCATTTGCATATAAAGATTGGAGACGAAATAGTTCATCAAGTCATAAATCTAATGATTCTAATGAATTTGATAAAAAATCTAAATCAACAAATACTAAATCACAGTTAATTCAACTTCATGATGAAGGTGGAGTAATTGATGTTGGTAAAAGAACAACTGATTTATTCATATTTGAATATGGTGTTATTGTTATGTGGGGATTTAGTAAACGAGAAGAGAGATTATTTTTAATGGATTTAGCTAAATTTGAAAATGAAAAATTAGCTGATGAAGATGTTCAAGCTGAAGAAATGAATTATTATATAACGCAAAGTTATCAACCAAGAATTTATAATGATTTTATTACATTAAGGGATGATTCAAATCATATGTTAAAATTGAGTATATCATATGCAATTTCACAAAGTGTTAAAATTTCGTTATTTGAAGAATTAGTTGATAATACAATCGAAGATACGCAGGATATTCCACAACAAATTTCACAAACAGGTAAAGTTGAAATGACTAGAGAAGAAATTATGAAAAGCATTGGTGAGTTATTCATATTACGAATAAATATAAATTTACATGGATCAATTTTAGATTCACCTGAATTGATGTGGTCAGAACCTGAATTAGAACCAATTTATCAAGCAACTAGAGGTTATTTAGAAATCAATCAGAGAGTTGCATTATTAAATCAGAGATTAGAAATTATTTCTGATTTATTACAGATGTTAAAGGAACAATTAGGACATAATAATGATGAACAATTAGAATTAACAGTTATTTTATTAATCGGTGCTGAAGTTTTAATTTCATTGATTAATATTGTTGTTGATCTTTATGCCCAAAGAAAAGTTAGTTAAATCCTTTTCTGAACTAAAAAAAAAAAAAAAATTAAAAAATTAAAAATTCTTTCTTAAAACCTAATATACATAAATAAAATATACTTATACTAAAAATTACTTATAATTCTTGGGAAGCCTTTGCCTTTGCAGACTTCTTTGGTAATAAAGATTGGTGAATGTTTGGTAAGACACCACCTTGAGCGATTGTAACGTGACCTAATAATTTGTTTAATTCTTCATCATTTCTAATTGCTAATTGTAAATGTCTTGGAATAATTCTGGTCTTTTTGTTATCTCTTGCAGCGTTACCAGCTAATTCTAAAATTTCAGCAGCTAAATATTCTAAAACAGCAGTTAAGTAAACTGGAGCACCAGAACCAACTCTTTGTGCATAGTTACCCTTTCTTAATAATCTGTGAACTCTACCAACTGGGAAAGTTAAACCTGCTTTTGCAGATCTTGAAGTTGATGCTTTTTCTGAGGAGCCTGCTTTACCACCTTTACCACCGGACATTGTTATATAATATAGTTAATTAATTGATAATTGATAAAAAAAAAAATGATTATTAATAACTAGAAGATAAATAAAATGTAAATGATAAGAAATTGAGAAATTAAAGGATATTTAAATAAACTGATCTACAATTAGAAAAAAGGGGATGTCAAATAGAACAAAAAGACAAAAAGACAAAAAAAACAAGAAAATTGATAAATAATAAATGTGATACTGCTAGGACAATGTGATTACATACTACATAATTTGAAAATGTTTTTTTTTTAAAATTTAGAAAAAACGCGATAAGTTATATAATAAATAAAACATATTTACTATTCCTACATTTACACATAATGAAAGTAAATATCATACTGCAGATATCCACAGAACGCGTTTTTTTTTTTTTTTTTCGCCCAGCTTTTACTTTTTATGCCTTTTGTTATTGTTAATTTCATAACAAGGCAACTCCGTGATTGTTTGTTGATAAGTGTATAAAAGGATGATATTCCCATTCAATATTATATGAGAAAGAGAATTCTATAAATCTGTTTTTTTTTTCTTTAATAAAATTAGTTATCTATTAACCAAATCAAATTAATAATAAATACATAATGGCACCAAAGGCAGAAAAGAAAGTTGCTTCAAAAGCACCAGCTGAAAAGAAACCAGCAGGTAAGAAAACCGCTGCATCAACTGAACCAAAGAAGAGATCAAAGACTAGAAAGGAAACCTATTCATCATATATTTACAAAGTTTTGAAACAAACCCACCCAGATACTGGTATTTCCCAAAAGGCAATGTCAATTATGAACTCTTTCGTAAATGATATCTTTGAAAGAATTGCTGGTGAAGCATCAAAATTAGCTGCTTATAACAAGAAATCAACAATATCAGCAAGAGAAATTCAAACTGCTGTTAGATTAATCTTACCAGGTGAATTATCTAAGCATGCTGTTTCTGAAGGTACTAGAGCTGTTACTAAATATACTGCAGCAGCAACTGCTTAAGCCAAATACTTACTTATATAATTATATATCACTTATTATTTTTTTCCCAATTGTATATTAGCTAAATAACAAATTTAAATAATCAAAAAAAAAAACATCAAAAAAAAGAGTTAAATACGAGGTCGATCGTCTCCCAAGAACCACTTACATAATCCCGCGTTAATTTAACAGATCAAAAAAAAGAAAAAGAAAAAACTTAAAAATCAAAACATCTCTACACCAGAAAATCAAAATCAAAATCAAAAAAAAAAAAAGAAAAAAAAAAGAAAAGAAAAGAAATTCGCGCACACTCTAATTTAATTTTCCTTTCTATTGTTTTCTAATGGCCGTTAGATTAGCCTTTTTTTTTATCTATCAATTATGGACGATATGTGTGTGTTTACGTATGCGCTACTAGAGGGGTTGGAATTAACTTATTAATTAATAAGGTTAGATATTATCAATATTATATTAATTTATTACTTTATTTATTGGTTTTAATTATTTTCTTACTTTTTATTTCGATTTTCCTTTCTTTTTTTATCTTTAATTTTAGCATATTATTACTTCGATCTAATCAAATCAAATTAAATTAAATTAAATTAAATTTATAATATCAAAATCTATCCACCCCCTCCCTCTCTAATCTTATCAATAATATAATATGTTCTCACCACCAAATTCAAATGAATGTGATTCGAATCCTAATCAATTCAAGAAGTTTAATTTTAACAATGATTCTGAATCCAAGGATTCTAAATCTTTAATTGATTCTGATTTAAATTCTCCATTATCTTTAAATGATGGTATTGATGATGATAATAATAATATTAATAATAATAATATTAATAATAATAATAACGTTTCACAATATCCAATTAAAAAACAATCTAATGATGATGATGATAATGATCAATTTTCAATTAATTCTTCAATTTCACATTCAAGTTATAATAGTCGTATCGATAATAATTCACTTATATTTGAAAGGCTTGTTCAAGATCCATTAACTGATGCTCAACCAATCCCTCATTCTTTACCAAGGCATATATCTTGTGAAACATTTATTCCAGCTTCATTAGATGCAACAACCCATATGTTTAATGATTCAAATAATTTAAATAATTTTAATAATTTAGGTTTTGAATCGAATAATTTTGAACCTGTTGAATTTGGTTTTAGTTCAAGAAGATCATCACTTGCAAATTTAGAAGCTGCTTTAGGTACATCTTCGAGAAGACCTTCATCAGCAAATTTACAATCATTTAGAAATAATTCAATTTCAAATACAAATTTATCAAGATCTAATACAAATTCAAGTTTTTCAAATTTAACTCAACAATTTCAAAATGCTTCAGTTTCAAATTTAAATTCTTCAGTTTCAGTTTCTGTTTCAAATGCAAGATCAAATTCAAATTTAACTAATAAAAGAATACCTCAAAATCAAAATCAAAATTTAAATTCAAATTCAAATTCAAATTCGAATTCAATTTCAAATCAAAATCGAAATCAGATTCCACAGGCTCAACCACTTTCACAATCAAATTCTCAACATTCGCAAACAATCGCTTCTTTACCACCTTTAACAACATCTTTAACTTCAAATTCTATTAATTCAAATTTAGGATTGAGAAATTCAAGTCCAATGTTAAAAAATAAATCATTTTGTTCTTATGCTGATATTATAGCTCAAGATGATCATGAGTCAAATTTTTCAATTAGGAGACCTTCAATTTCAGTTTCTTTATCAAGTCAAAAATTAGCAAGGACAAATTCAGTTAGTTCAAATCCAAATTCAAATCAATTATCAAATTGTAATTCACCACGTTCACCATCTTATTCAACTTCACCATTTGCAAAAAATTTTAGAAGTAATTCAATTTCTACTTATAATAATAATATTGCTAAATTAAAATCTCAAAATTCCCCCTCAATGAAAAATAATTCTGATTTTACATATTCATCAAACTCAGCTATTGATTCAGAATGTGATAATGATCAAATTTTTTCAACTAGTATTAATACTCCAAGAAAATTATCAAGTTATTCAGGTTTTTCTGGCAGACCTATAAATTCATCTAGTTATGCAATGAGAGTTTCTAATAGTAATACTTCTCAAAATATTGATGAATTGTTAAAGATTAAAAAGAAGGATATTTCACCACAATCTTCAAGATCAATGCAAAATGATCTTGTTTCTGATGAAGAAAGTTTAAAGAGTTTTAAAACTGCCAATTTATCAACAGAATAATTATTTTGATGTTATTTTGATGTTATTTTGATGTTATTTTTTTTCGTTTCATATTTGATTTTATTGTATTTGCTTTTATTGAATTTCATTGAATTTTATTGAATTTATTTTATTTATTTATTTATTTGTTTTATTTGTTTCATTTCATTTCCTTTCTTTTTGATTTATTGATTTTTTTTTGACTGTTTCCTATGTGTTTTTGAACATGTTCGTCTACCATTAAAAAATAGATTGATGGCACAAATTTGAAAAAAAAAGAACTTATGCTAATAAGAATGAAAAGTATTTGATTAATAATAATAATAATAATAATAAAAAAAGAACATTTTCATCATACCAGATCATTGCTGATCTGTCCACTCGTTTTCTCCCATATATTTCTCTTTAGCTGTTTTTTTTTCAATTTATATAGTTTAGTTTAGTTTCGTTTAGTTTTGTTTAGTTTAGTTTATTTAGTATTTTTATTTTTATTTTTATTTTTGATTTTTTGATTTTGATTTAACGAAAACAAAACATTGCGTAAATAATCTAATATACATATTTTATTTATTTTCCACAAATATCTATTTATCTGTATTTATACTTCTAACTAATCATTACTTAAATAGTTCTTTCTATTACCAGTTCTAACAAACCTTCTTAACATCCATTCAACATCAGCATCTTTATCATCCATTGTACCCAATCTAATTTCAAACATTCTCATCTCAAAACGTGGTCCAATTTCACTTAATTCAACACCATCCCTGGTCTTTGCATAAATGTGTTGTCTAACACTTATAAAATCTTCTTGGTTTATAAAACTAATAACTCTTGGACTATCAACTTTAACTCCAGGTGGGAATAAATGTTTTAAAATTGTTGTACAACGTTTACCTAAATTTGAATCAAAATTTTCAAATATTAAATGTGGATAAACTTCACTTTGATTCGTCACATTCAATAAATCATGTCTAAGTACAACATTATGTAATGTAAATGTAACTGTTGGACCATGTGGTAAATGCGTTATTGTCATCGTCGTTGGAACACCTCTATGTTCATGTAAAACAATTATATCTGTTATACCCGATTTTTTACATGTTTCAACAAGTGTTGGCATGATATAATTACCACGATTGAGCCTGATAGAATTTGGGAATAATAATTTAACTTCTTTTGTAAACTGTGATAATCTAGTTGATGGATTTCTTGATGTCGTGATTATAATTCTTGGTTCAATAAGACCTGATAATGCAGAATATTCATCGTCAAGTTCTTCATTGGATTGTTGTAATGATTCATCATAAAGATAATCCTTTTGAAGTTGTTTATCATCAGCTACTTCTTTTGACAATGTTTTACCAGTTGCTAGTGCCTGTGATAATTGTTGTCTCTTAGCTATAGTATTTTGTTCACGAAGTTGTTGGGCTTTTCTAAATAGATATTCACGACGTTCACGAGCTTGCTTTCTTAACATAATGTGTATGGTTGTATAAGTAATTCACTTGGTATTTAAAGATAAACTTGGGAAATCTAAAACCTGAAAAGTTTTCAAAGTTTAGATGAAAAAAAATTTTTTAATTTTTTTTTTTTCCTTTTTCTTTTTTTTTTTTTTTGCACAATTTTTTTTTCCAAGGCGAGGGAGAAATTGTCGGAAAGATCAACCAACATGGCCAAATTTTATTTGACGGCTCAACTTTATCATTAGAAAAAAGGAGAGAAAAAAAGCATTTGGTCGATATCTACAATGTTATTAATGGTGTTTTTGATATGATAAATAATTTATGGCAGCCCTTTGTTAGCAAAGATGATGCAGGAATTGAGAATATAGGATATTTGAGCATAGTTTGTGATGAAGATGGCATAGCTCTCCATTTGACTGTTACTGATGTTTATAACTATGCTAAAGAGTTTAAAGCAATAAATGTGGATGGATTAATTGAAACCACTTTTGCAATCAATGCGTTATCGATGGATGATAGGAATGCAGCATCAGTGGTCTTTGATAATATGTTACAACTCTCTAAAATTTTGAAACCAGTTATTTCTGAAGATTGTACCGAAGAAAATAGAATAATTATTGATTTTAATATTCCTAGGAATGAATTGGTTTTGAATCACGACGCTTTTCGATACATATTTCCCTTAGTTGATATGAAAATTGAAGATCAGTTGAGTTTGACAAGACAGATGTACATGAACTTGGAAAAATTTAGCAATATCCAATCACAATGTGTAATATCTCTGTCAGATGAGATTAAAAATAAAAACCAGGTCATTTTGAAATTATCACATTCCTATTATGAACGTGTAAATCCATATGGTGAAAAATCTGTATTAAATGAGGGCGTGTTTAAAACCAAAGCCATTTCACAGGTCTTTATAAATAAACGCATGATTAAACACATGGGATCAACACCGTCAGAGATATTGGGTCAAAGTGTGGATAAAAATCATGATAATACTGAGATTATTAATAGAAAATGGGAAAAAATTTGGAATAAAGTTACTGAGAAAGCAAATGAACTCGATAAAACAGAAACTATTAACATTGTTGATTTTGGATCAGATG
>JAJMES010000292.1:0-36530 GCA_030574275.1 Pichia sporocuriosa
CTTTAAGTACATAAAATAACTGATAACACAATGAATATAAACGTTCAGATTTATTATTTAAAAATCCATAAACTTTGACTGCAAACAAATGATAAATAGTTGTTTTGCCCGTTTTTTGATGGATTTTAAAATTTGCTTTTATAAAAAACGTATAGTGAATCAAAAATTTCATTTCAATAAATTCCTTGTTAGCTCAGTCGGTAGAGCGTTCGGCTTTTAAGAATTCTTTAAGAAGTCGACCGAAATGTCCAGGGTTCGAGCCCCTGATAAGGAGTTTTACCAATATTTTTTTTCAATTTATTGATTTTTTTTGGTTTTTTTTTTGATGCTGTTCAGGTTTACTAAATCTAGATGTTTAATAGAAATATTTTTTTTCCTGCTATTCTTGTATTGAAATCTTATTTGACTTCAATTAAACCTAATTCACTACAATAAGTACAATTCAAATAAACAATTAGAATATTAATTGACTAAAATGAAGAAGATTTATTTTTTTATCAATTCTATTGGTATTTCCACCGAAAAATTTCAAGACTTCTGTGTAATTATAGTGATTGTGGCATCAATTATTTTCATGTTGAATAATTATAATATAATTAATCGAGTAATACCATCATATCCGTATAATCCGGTTAAATTTTATAATTCTAAATTATCTAAGCCAATCACTGTTGAAGAAATTATTAATAAAAATGTACCTGAATTTAAAGAAAATGCTTGGTCATTGATGAATCCATTTTTATTTAATGGTCATTTACAAACAATGTTTGCCGGTATAAGGAGATTTTCTAGAATTGACGTTTTATATTTTAGAAGACAGATTAGATATGCCAATGATGGTGGATGTGTAGCATTGGACCAAGTTATTTCAAAGGAAGAATTCGACAACATTGACCATTCCAAACTGGAAGTACCTGAAAAACAACCAGAGAAAGTTGACACATTCATACGTTACATGTCAGAGGAGGAGATATCAAAACAAAAATCCGATGATTCAAAGGCAATTGTAATAGCATTGACTGGATTATCAGGATCATCAGCAGAATCTTATATTAGATGTTTATTTAGCAGATTATCTAAAAATTCAAATTTCGACCTTTACGTTTTAAATTCAAGAGGTTGTGGTAATGTGAACCTTACAACACCGAAATTATTTTGTGCATTATGGACCGAAGATGTCAGAGAAGTTATTAAATTTTTTAAGGCCAGTTACCCCAATAGAAAAATCTATCTGTTTGGTGTTAGTTTAGGATCTATTGTTATGACTAACTATTTAGCTCAAGAAGGTGAAAATTCTGATGTTACACTTGCCATTGCGTTAGCACCAATTTGGGATTTACGTGGATCATCATATTTTCTTGAAAACGGATTCATTTCTTCATTATTTTATTCAACTGCAATGACGTTTCCATTAATGATGCTCTTAAAATCTCATTCTAATGAGCTTTTACAAAATCCAATATTCAAATCTCAATATACGAATAAAATTATTAGAAAAATTTGGAAATTAAGAGATTTTGATAATGTTTTCACTTCGAAAATGTTTGGATTTACATGTGCTGATGATTACTACACACAAGCATCACCAATTTATAAAATTTCAAAGATTAAAACTCCATTTATTAACATAAGTTCATTAGATGATCCAATTACTGGAGGTTTACAAGTTGGTGCATTACCACTGGATCAAGCGAAATTTAATCCATTTATTTCAATGATAAATGTGACTTTAGGTGGACATGTTGGTTTATTTAAATGGAATAATACACGTTGGTACGCAGATCCATTATCTAAACTGATTACCACTTTTCATGAAAAAATTGCATTACAACCTGATTATGAAGTTCAAGTTGATGAAAAACACATTCCGAAACCAGTTCTTGTGGATGGCCACCTTCCAGTTCCACGGATACAATAATATTTTAGTTACTTGCCGTTTTTTTTTTTTAAATTTTTTTTAAAACTATTTTTATACACCCAGAGAAAAGAAATTATATAATGCTATATAAATATATATATATTTTTTTTTACCAATAAAAAAAACTAACAAATATCAAGAATAAAATGTAGGATAAACAGAAGAATAACAAAATGAAAATGCTTATAAAGCAGGACCTGCAGCAACGACTTCTTCAGTACATCCACCGGAGTATTTTTCGAAGTTTTCCATGAATAATTGAGCCAAGTTAGTAACTTCAACATTGAAATCCTTAACACCAGAAGCCCAGAATTTTGATGGATTTAAAACTTCTGATGGAACACCTGGACAAGATTTTGGAATTTGTAAACCAAATGTTGGATAAGTTTCAAATTCTGCTTCAGCAAGTTCACCTGAATGAATTGCATCTAGAATTGCTCTAGTATATTTTAATGGACATCTCTTACCACCTTTAACATATGATTGACCACACCAACCAGTATTTAATAACCATGCACTTGAGTTATGATGTGACATTTTATCAGATAATTGTTGTGCATACTTCATTGGGTGTAAAACTAAGAAAGGTTGACCAAAACAAGCAGAGAAAGTTGCTTCAGGTTCAGTAATACCAACCTCAGTACCAGCCATCTTTGAAGTATAACCTGAAATGAAATGATACATAACTTGAGCATTTGTTAATTTTGAAACAGGTGGTAAAACACCTCTTGCATCACAAGTTAATAAAACAATATTTTTTGGATGAGCATCTGCAAGACAAGGAATTTTAGCTGATGGGATATATTCAATTGGATAAGCACATCTTGTATTTTCAGTAACATTTGCAGCAGAATAATCAACAGCTCTAGTAACTGGATCATAAACGACATTTTCTAAAACAGAACCAAATCTAATTGCATTAAAAATTTCTGGTTCCTTTTCAGCAGCTAAATCTAAACATTTTGCATAACAACCACCTTCAATATTGAAAACACCATGATCAGACCAACAATGTTCATCATCACCAATTAGTTCTCTATGAGGATCAGCTGATAATGTTGTTTTACCAGTACCTGATAAACCAAAGAATAATGTAACATCACCATCTTTTTTACCTTGATTTGCAGAAGAATGTAAAGTTAAAATTTGATGCTTAATTGGCATTAAGTAAAACATGACAGTGAAAATACCCTTTTTCATTTCACCAGCATATTCAGTACCTAAAATAACCATTTCCATTGATTTAAAATTAATTTCAACAGAAGTTGAAGAAGTCATACCTTTTGTGAAAACATTAGCAGGGAATTGACCAGCATTCCAAATTGTAAAATCTGGTTCACCAAAATTTTTTAATTCTTCAACTGTTGGTCTAATTAACATATTTTTCATAAATAAAGCATGATATGCTCTTGCACAAACAATTCTAACTTTAATTCTATATCTTGGATCCCAACCAGCAAATGCATCAATTATATAAACTTTTTCTCTAGTTCTTAAATAGTCAATAGCTCTTGATTTTGAAATATTCCAGGTATTTTCATCAACTTTCTTATTAACTGGTCCCCACCAGATATTATCAGTTGAAGATTCTTCATCAACAATTCTTTTATCCTTTGGCGATCTACCAGTTTTTGAACCTGAGAATGCAATTAATGCACCTGATGATGAAATTGTAGTACCCTTTTCCTTTAAACCATCTTCATATAAAATTGGTACAGCAGAATTATAATGAATCTTTGCATCAGGATTCAGACCTAATTTTGAAGCAATAGAAGATTTCCTTTCATTCTTATTGAATGGTGTTTCGTGTTCAACAGAGACATTTTCTCTGTATTCGTTTTGGATATCAACAGCAGTTGGAGCCATTTTTATTTGTGTTTGAATTTTTTTTTCTTTAAGTAATAATTTAACTGCTATGTATTGCAAAGAATAATATGATAGTTCAGTTAGTACTACAGTCAAATGCGGATTGCAAGATATTTATACAGGCATTTATTTATTTAGAAACAGTCATACCGGACAAAATAGGGAATATGTAAGTCCCGGCCCGAAATATCTAATATTAATTTAGAAAAAAAAAAAAAAAAGTTTTTGACTTGTAATCCCGGAGCTTCTAATTTGGGAAATTCCTGTGGGGTTCTTTTTTAAACCCCCTGTTGTTGTCCTCTACTAATTCAGGTCTTGTGATTGTATTTGTTTCATGTTTTTATTTTATTTTTGATTTTGTTCCAGCTTGATTCAATAGTTGAAATAAAGTAAGGTAAATAATAATTATAGACTGATAGTTAACACTTCAACCAATATATAGTCTTTGATTATTTTTTTTAAAAAAAATACTGCCCTTTTATTATTATACATCCATTTATCCCTATAAAAAAAACGTATCCCCCGATTATCTACGAAACCTCAATTATATTTTTTCCTAATTTCTACGATTTTCTGCCTTTTTTTTTGTTTTTTTTCTCACCGGAAATTGCTTGTTTTTTTTTTACTCGTCCCTTTTTTAGCTGTAGTTTTAGGATTTGAATGTTGTATTTTTGAATAAGTTTATGATTTTATAATTCACCAAAGGTACTAACAAACAATATAATATGTGTTACATTTATTTATATTGATCTCTTGTAGGGTAATTAATCAATAAGTATATTTCTACTTTCCCACGCTCAATATTTTGGCATATTTACAAAACACGCCTGCACATCATCCCACCTCTTTTTTTTCTTTGTTCAAAAGCAAAGACAAAACAGAGGAAGAAGAAAGTAAAATGAAAATAAGCAGAAATCAACCCAGTCCCATATCAAACCCACAATCCCCCCACATTTTTACTTTACCCCAGTTTTTTTTAAAAAAAAGGAAAAAGAAAAAAGAAAAAAAACTTCGATCACTACTCCGGGTATCTCTATGCACGTCACTAAAAATTAATTAAATTAATGCCATATATATTCTTCTTCAAATTTTCTCTTTTGTTTCTATGCCCCCCTCCCTTTCTAGCTTTTGTACAGATCAATAAATATTGATTGAAATTAAAAATCTAAAGAAAAATTTATAAATATTGTTACATTAATAGTATCTAAATCCGAATAAAAAAGAAAGGAAAGAAAAAAAAAAGAATGAAAATCAAAATAAAATAGAATAAAATAAAATGAAATAAAACACATTAAGCAGAAAAATAAATTTGTAGAATTTCCCATCATTTCTCATACCTTTGATGTACCTTGATCAACAGGGAAAATTTCTTCATCATGTTGAATCTTTTCATTTTGCTCAAATTTTTCTTCTTCTTCAGTTTCAAATGAAGCACTTCTATGCTCTGGACCAATAAATGTAATGAGTAAAACGTAACCGAACACACAACCCATGAAAATTGCCATAACCTTGGCATAATCATAAATTTCTTTACCTTCAGCTGAAACAATTGGAAATCTTTCACCAATTGTTGTTTCAATTGTTGATGATGCAGATGATGCTAAATTACCTAATTGATATGCAATACCAACAACAAATGCTCTGAAATCAGGTGGTGCTAATTCTGATAAATGAATTGGAATGACACCCCAAGCACCTTGGACGAAAAATTGTAAAAAGAATGCACCAGCATTAATATTCGCATTATCAACAAACGCCCATGGATAAATTAATGCACCACCAGCTATACAACTAATAATAATTGATAATCTTCTACCAATAAAATTTGAAAAATGTCCAATTGTAATACCACCTGTAATTGCACCTAAATTTGCAACACAATTTGTAACAGTTGTTGCGTCAGTTGAAAAACTATATCTGACACTTAATAAAGTTGGATATAAATCTTGTGATCCATGTGACATAAAATTAAAACCAGCCATTAATAAAACTAAATAAATAATCATTAACCAATAAACTTTTAATGATGCAGTTGCCTTTTCTTTAAATGTTTTTTGATAAATACCATGTTCAATATTATATCTTTCAATTTCTTTTTGTCTTTGGAATGCTTTTGTTTCAGGTAATGCAGCTCTAAAAAGGATAATTAAGAAACAAACACCAGCACCAAACCAAAACATTGCTCTCCACTTTTGTTTTGCATTATCAGCAATTGCTCTGGTAAAAACGACAGCTAATAAATATCCAAATGCATAACCTTGTTGTAAAAATCCAGAAATAAATCCCCTAGCTTCAGCTGGACAATCATCTAAAGCAGTTGCAGCAGCATTACCATAAACACCACCCAACATAATACCGAAAAGTGCTCTAATACCTAAAAATTGTTGATAATTTTTAATAAAACCAGTTCCAATTTCTAAAACACAAACACATGCTAAATTTGCAATTAATGGCCATTTTCTACCATATTTATCACCAAGATAACCAAAGAAAAAACCACCAACTGATCTTAACATTAAAACAACTGTAATACCCCAGGTAATATCTTTTACTGTCTTATCAAAATCTTTTGCTAATTGTGTTGCATTAAGTGAAATTGAAAAAAAATCATAAGCATCCCATGACCAAGCAATGAAAGCTGAAAAAATCATCAACCATTGTTTAAAACCAATCATTCTTAAACCTGGTAAAGGATTCAATAAATGTTTGTTGGCTTCAATATGTTGCTTTGTTGGAAGTAAGTCAGTAATTCTAGTCTTACAATAGTTACTCATAGAAGAAGCTGAAAAATCTGGTTTTTCCATCATATGATTTTGTACTTCAGATGGAGCTATTTCATCACTTTTAAAAGTTTGAAAAGAAGTATTTGAACCCTGTGGTTGAACACCATTTTGGCCAAGAGAGCTTAATTCGTGCTCAGTATCAGTGTCCTTCTTTCTATTAAAAATCATTTTGTTATACAAAGACGCTTTAAATAAAACGGTTTGTTAAAAAAAATTTTTTGAAAAATTTATAGAGTTTAGGAATAAAAAAAAATATGTCAGAAAAATTTATTGGGAAGAATGTATTTATTTTATACAACATTAAAAAAAATTTTTTTTTTTTTTTGAATTTAGCTCTGACTAAATTGAAAATATTTTTGTAAACAGAAAATAACAATAACAACAAGACAAATCGATAATAAAAAAACAGAAATAAGGTCGAAAGGGTCATGAAATCCTCGCGGAGAACAATAGGTTCAATAACCATCTTTCTTTTAGTAATATTTATTGTGGGGAGTATGGTTAAACTAGTCTACAGCCATACGTCGTCATTTTTTTTTACACTTTTAACACTTTTTTTACAGACGAAAGATATCGAAAATTTAAACTTATCATGGAAGTATCCGCTGGATAAAAGGACACAATTTTAGACGTATCTTTTAGTAGTTACTGTTTATTTTAGGTTATGTCTTTTTAGTAATTTCTATCATTTTTTGCTACTCTATTTGATATCTTATAAAAGCGGAAATCTCCGGTCCATCAACAACTTTGAATTACTTCATTTATTGATTATAAAATAATAAGCTTTCCCCTCTTATAAAGCAAAACTCCCCTCCGCCTCTTCCATCTTCTCCTCCTTCGAAAAATGAAAAAAATGAAAAAAAACTCCCGGAATACAAAACAATACCATAAAGATTAGCATTTAATTTCTGTCGCCTTGTATTATTTTCCTCAAAATGTACACATCACCGCTTTTATTTCTTTTCTAATTGGTCAAAAATCGGATAAATGGACAAATGGATAAAAATCGCCGCTGAATTCTCCATTTTGAGAAAAAAATTTCTTTTCCCGTTTTGCTTTTCCGCGATTTGAATTTTTTTTTTCACTCGTTAAAGATATGTTTTTACCGCTTTTAGTATAACTATGCCGTATAACCGGCAATCCTCTAACACTCCGGAGAATTTTAGTCTTAGTAGTCAAGCTTCCGGGTAACAAAACACCGCTAAACCGTGCACCAGCACCGCTTCTCCGCCTCCGCTTGTTTTTGCTGTTGACTCTATAGTTTGTCAGTTGGTGTGAACTGATGCCAAATTTAGACTTAAAAATGGTATGTATGACGTATGCTTATAAAAATAAGGAGTCTCCTTATGTACATTAGTAAAATCTGCAGATTGATAATAACGTTTAATTAGACTTTTCTTTAAAAAAAACAATTTTTCTGCTTTGAAGTATGTCTCTAAAAATAATAACAATCTCAAAGCGTGCAAAATAGTTACTGATGATAACATTACACATATATCCATCATACCCCTCCTCACCCAAATTGAGGTTTGGTATCTGATTATTATATCCTGGAAACCCTTTTAAACTGCTATAATGTGAAGCATTGTACTCTTTCTTCCACTTCAAGTATATTTGAATTTTTCAGTTCAGCCTTAATTGCTTCTATTGTAATTAATATTTAGACAATCAATTTGATCTCCAGCAATAATTGTGAAGATCTATTGTTAATTCGACTTCCTTTAACGGATACGCAAACTCCATGCATTCAATAAAACTTCTAAAACTATATCTTGTAAGTTTTAGATCGTCCTAACTACTTTTGTTTATAATAGTATTACGGTATCTATTGTCCTGAACCATTGCAAAGTAATAGCACACAGACAGAGATTACTTTTAAAAAAATTTCAGACAATGCAGCACTGTTTTTAAAATAAACTTGCTCAATAAATCATTGCCAATAATATTTATAGATATACCATGAATAATTGATTCCTCCAATAAGAAATAATAGAGCACTATAAAAGTTAATAGTTAAGAGTGTTACATAACATATAAATTTATATTTATTCAACCTTTTCTTGAACCTTATCCATTAAATCAGAAACTGGATCAACAGTAACAAATCTGTCGGTTAATGGAGCTAAAATAGTCTTGTAAATTAATTCAGCACCATTGGTACTTGGTAATGCAATATAGATTAAGAATAAAGTCTTGAATAAAAAGTATGCTGGAATCCAGTAAAGAATTGTCTTTGACCAGAATTCAACAATTTGTAAACTGGCAAATACAACCCAATAAGTTAATAATTGAGTGTCATCACTAGTTGTTTTGGTCTTTAATGCCTTCAATGATAAATAACCTGGTAATGCAAAACCAGCAAGATTACTTAACAATTGACCAATACCACCAAGATTTAAGAAGACCATTAAAATGTAAAGTGCACCTGCACCTAAAACTGCATATGATCTTGGAAGTTTGGTTTGACCTTCAAATGTGTCTAAAATGGAGATATGCTTGGTGTTCTATTCAATTATTTCAATTTGTTAGTATTTTGTAAATTAAAATAAAAATATTTAATTAAATATAAAAATATATGCCTCTTTAATCAAATTATACTTACAGCATCAATTTTAGTTAAATATTGTTGTGCTTGAGCTTGAATGTTTTTGAAATCCATTTTGTTTATTTCTTTATTGCTTGTTTTATAATTCAATTGATTATTTGAGAGAAGACACAGAGAATGTATAATTTAAAATCTGTCCCTTTCCTTTTCCAATACATTTGCCTTCCATCCCGAACGTCGATAAATTCCGATATCGCGTTTTATGCCGCGATACATATATGGAAAGCCTATTCTTCCGTCAGACGACCGACTTTAGAAATTTATAAATTTATTTATTTATTAAATTATTTTTTTTTATTACATTTAATAATTTTACATTCTACAACAATGTTTTCACACCAGAAAAATCAAACTGTCTATCAATTCGTGATCCATTCAACACATAGCTTAACTTAACACGAATTTTAATTTTAGATCCCGGATTTCCTGTTATTCCAACATTTAACAATGTAAAATCTTGTGCTGATAAAACAGTTTTAGAAATTGATGAAAGTTGCAATTTTTGGTGCTTTGGAACAGCACATAAAACTGATAGGCCACTAATTGAAGTTCCTGATGTATCTATATTCTTTACAACAGCTTGCAATTCAGCAATACCATTACCAACACTTTTTTCAATAAATCCAACTTTAACGCTACCGTCATTGAACCCCTCAATAGTTTCTGGTTCTTTAATTGTATTTTTATCAGATGAAACATTTAATGTTTCATTAAGTAGGCCCAAACTATTATTATTATTTATAGTTGAATTTGTAATTTCATTTGGTTTAATAGAACTGGTACCAAAAATATCAGATAACAAATCAATAGTTGATTCGTGGTCTTTCTTTTCACTTTTTTTACTATTGTTATTGGACAATTTGGTATTGCCCGTAGATAAATCATCACCTAATAAATCTAGTAATAAATCACCATCTTTATTATTGTTGTTGCTGTTGCTGTTGCTGCTAATAGAGGAACCATTGTGTGATCTATCCAATAATGATAAACTTTCATGTTTCTTTATTGGTGGTGCTGGCATTCTTTCCAATAAACCTTTCTTAATTGATGTTGATTCACCAAAAATCTTCAAATATTCAATAGCACGAGTTTGAATTTCAAGATTTATATCTTTAGTCGATTGATTAATTATTTGTCTTAGATGTTCAATTAAATTTGCCTTTTTTAATCTAGTAGATAACTTTAAACAGGAAGTTAAAAGATAAATTTTAATTTGAATTTTTTGTTTTTCATTCGAATAATTTGCAACTGCCAATATTGAATCAATCAATTCAATAATTGATTCTTCAGTGATATTTTCATTATTATTACCATTAAGAATTAAATCAGAATATTCACCTAAGCACCAAATTGTTATAATTGATAGACCATATTGATCATATAAACTATTTTTCAAAGTTTTGATCATATCAATCAAAATTTTCTTTGTTAAATTTTTATTATTATTTTGCATAATAATTGCCAAAATATTTGATAAAATTGAATCATCGCAATAATTACCAGCAATATTTAACATCGAAATCAATGTTTCTAATGTCCATTCCAAATTTGAATTAAATGTACTACATGATATTGATAATTGAGTTGTAATATAAGATTTTAAATCTTCTTCTTCTTCATTTTTTAAAAATATTAATAATTCTTTAGTTAAAAGTTTAATATTTTGTTGATTCATTATACCAAATGTCAATTCTAATGCTCTACGACGAATTGATATATCAGCATCATGTAAACAACCAACAATCGTAGCTCTATGCCTTTGAACTGCCAATGGTTCAGATTCAATAACTTGTAATAAAGTATCTAATGCAACATATTTTGTATTATTATCCTTTTGAGTTAAAAATTTGCTCAATATATTAATACCTAAAACTTTCAATGAAGAATCTGAATTAATTGAAAAGATGGTTTTCACAGTTTCATATAAGACCGCATAACCTGCGCCTTTGGTATTTTCAAATTTTGCACAGACTTGAGTTAATAAATCGTTCAATAATTCTAAATTTTGTGAATCTGAATCATTTTGTAAAATAATTCTTAAATTTTTAATTAAAGCAACAAATAAAAATGGATCAGGTATACCTTTAACATCATATTCAGGGGAATAGCCTGTTGTTATTAATAATTTTATATGAGAAAGTAATTTTGGTACTAATTGTTTAAGTTGTTGATGGCTTGTTTCATCATTATAATAGATTGAATCAATTAAACAGCAAGTACTTAATAAAACACCATGAGATTTTTCATTTAATAAATCATTAATATAAGGTAAATAAACTTCAGATAAAACAGGATCTTTCTCGATTAACTTAGATGCAACTAATGTTGCCTTCTTCTTTATATATGATTGAGGCGATGTTAATAACTTTTCAACATCAGGATATAAATCTTTCGCCAATTCAGGTGATGCAATATTACCAAGAGTACATAGGGCTAAACCAACAATAAATTGGTTTGAAGATTTCATATCAATATCTAAAGAATTAGTTAAAAGGGTCAAGATGTCTTGTGATTCGTCTAATATTAACATAGTTGCCATATAACCAACTCTTTTATCTGTAAAACGTGGTGATGCCAATAATTTCAAACATTCAACTTGACCAAAATATGTTGGTTCACCAAGAATATATAAGTAAAGTAACTTTTGAATATTTTTTCTTCTTTTGTCATTATCTAAATGAACATCTCTAAATGAAGATCTAATTTTGGCACTTTCTTTCCTAATAACTGCACGTTCAGCCGCAATTGTTTTACTATTCCTAACAGATTTAATAAAAGTTTTAAGAGACCCCATTTTAAATCAATTATGAATTAGTTGCACAAAAAAAAGCAACTAAAATATCAGAATTAAACTGTTAATTTAACTTCGATATTTGGTAACATTTGCCAAATGGAAATAAATAAGCATTGGTTGTTTGTTTGTTTGTATATGGCGAGAATATGCGCGATCAACATTCTCAACATGTGAAGAAATAGAAAAAGGCAACTATTTATTATGTAAGCTTAATTATAAATAGTAAAAAGAATATAAAAAGCAAATAAGGAGGAAACAGCAATTTGGGTTGGTTCAATTTAATTCATTCATTAATGTTATTGCTGTAGACTTGATTGTTTTTAACAAAATTGAGTAGTTAGAACTAGAATATTTACAAAGATAATCTTCAAAAAGATAAGTTTGAAAAAAAATGGTGAGAAGAATTAAGAGTATGAGCATTGTGAAAAATGCAATATATAAAATGTAGTATAATAAACAACAAAAGTAATTGATAATTACATAATAAGAAATCGTTTTTTTCTGGTTAGAACTTGACAAAATTTGTTTATAATTTGTAATATCCTTATAATTATTAATATTATGAATATTTGTAAACTTCCTTTCTAAAAACATAAGTAGTTGACGTTTATTTTTAAATTTAAAGAGAGTTTTCTCATTTTCAATTATAAAATTATTACAACTTGGAATTTCTAAATCTAAATGATCTTTGAGCCATGAAAGAATACAACCTCTAGATTTTTTAGATTTTAAAATCCTTGATCTTATAATAAATTCAATAAATTGTACATAACTAAATCTATCATAAATATTGAATTTTTTAACGTTCACATCACAGTATAATTTAGGTAGCTGAAATGAAATATCGTTGTTTTCATTAGACGATGTTGGTGAAATTATATCGTTGAAATTATCAGTAGATTTTTCCTCAGATGTATAAATATTTTCCCATTCTTCGTTGGCGCTGTTTGACATAATAGAATGAACTGTTTTATTTACTGTCGTATTACTATATACAAAAAGAAAAAAGAAAAGTTGTATATTGATTGATTTACAAAAATCAATTTACAATCATAATTCAATTTATAAAACAAAAGAATTTTTTAAATATAATAATAAACATGGTAAATAATGTGACTGGTTTATTCACTATTCATAGTTAAAACTATCAAACACTAAAAAAAAATCAATACAGTGTATTGTGATACGTCATAAAAGATTAAATTTAATTATAAAAATCAAATCAAATCAAATCAATAATTCCCGAAATAACAGAATAATTCTCAGAGGGGGTGATTGTCGGACTCTCGCAAATTCCTTTCCTCGGACAGTCCGATGAGGCTGTAGAAGAAAAAGAAAAGAGAAGAGAATTGTTCACATTTGGATTTTCGCAAAATTTCGCAAAAGGTGAGAATTTGAATAGAAACAATAAAAAGGATAATCCCATCCGACTGAAACCGGGGCAGTTCTTTGTTCAATTTTTTTTTTTTAATCTATTCAATGTTCACAAGAGTTTAATTTTTTTTTTTTTTTTCATCCTTATTCTTATTTATTGACCAATTAAATTATCCTTGATTAAGATTAAATATACTAATCCATTTTTTATTACTTATGTTTACCCGTTTATAAAAATTATAAAATTCCACGTCTCCTTAATTCTTCCTCTGGAACACCACAACGTTTCAATGAGCGTTGTCCACGCCAATGATTAACGAGTTGATATGGCCTACTAAATTTTTTATTACAACCCCATTTTTCCCCATTTATACTAAATCCCATACAAACATGTTCCTTTGATCTCCTATGCTGTTCCCTAATATGTCTTCGTAAATAATCTTTTGATAAAAATGTACCTTTATATCTACATGAATGATAATTACATTTATATCTTATCCTTTTATTATCATTATCATCATTTAAATGTATTTCTTTAATTAATTCATTATCATCATTTTCATCAGAATCTGAATTTGATGATATAAATGATAATTCATCATTTGATGTATTTAAAAATAATTTATTATATCCAGGTATTGGAATAGTTGTATAATTAAATGGTGAATTTGAGGATGTTATTGATGATGTTGGCGATATTGATGGTGAATTTGATAAAATTGAATATTTTTTATCAATTTCTATTGAACTAACTGGTGATGGTGATGAAGAAACTGATGATGTTATTTCTGAATTATTTATATCACTATAAATAATATCATTAGTCAAAGGGAATATTTTGAGTTTTTCTTCGACATCAGGATTTAAACCTTTATATAAAAGAAAAGGTTTAGCTTCAAATATATCGTCATTTTTAGTATTATTATTATTATTATTATTATCCACATCATTATTTAGTAAAAATGATGTTAAAGACATTTTAGTACGTATTGAAGTAATGGTCATAGATTGCGGAAAACTCATCACAGATGGTTTTATTTGTGTATGTATAAAATTTTATTATTAAGAAATGATTAAAAAAAAAATTAATAAGATTGAATCTTCGAAAGAAAGAAATGAATGATGGTAAATAAATAAATAAAAAAAAATGTGGAAGAATACAGGAACAATTAAAGGCCAACTTCGAGTTGCTTTATATAAATTTCCTTCATTGAACCAATTGTAATAAATAATAATTTTTGTTGAAAAGAGCCCTTCTTTGAAGTAATTAAAATGATAAAAACGTAATAATAGAAACAAGAAAAAATCAAAAAAAAAAAAAAATTATTGAGCATCAACGCGCCCCTTTTAAAGTAAAAACTCTTTAATTTCTGGATTTACCGTCGGAATGATCGAGTTTCCGTTGGAATTTTCAAATTAATCCGCGACGTAATGCCCGGTAAATTTATGTGTCTCTATTGATATGTCATATTAAGAAAGCCTCAAACAATTTTCTTTATTGCCATCCTATTGGAGACTGTTTGTTTTCGAAAATTCTGGACAATAAAAAAGGAAAACGAATAACAATCATAATAATAGTGATGCTGCTAATGGTAATAGTAATTGTAATAATAATAGTGATAATAATAGTGATAATAATAGTGATAATAATACATGTCTTCTAAATAAAAAAAAAAGTCACTTAAGAGCCCACTATTTGATGTTTATTAGTTTAGTCATTTTTTTTTTCAATAATGTTTTTTATTGACGCCTAATTTTTTTTGTTTAATTTGATTTTCCTTCTCTTTTTTTTTCTCTTTTTTTTTCTCTTTTATTTTTCAATATAGTAACTGCAAATTATTCACCTACATGATTCGTATCTTACTCATAAAAAAAGAATGAAAAAATAAAATTTCTGTTCTCGTCCTTTATTATTCTCCTTTGAGTGCGAGCGTACTTCGGACAAATTATTCTCGGTCAAACACATATTAATCTTTTTTTAATTATATACACCAATAAACATTCAAATCGTTTGAAACAGTGTCAACCTGTAGTTATCTTTAGTTACAATTTTTTACAAAAAACAGATTTTAAATATTTTCAAAAATGAAGAAGTTGTAATTTTTTTACCTGATTTGAGAGAAAATATTTTTAAATTATCTTGTCTCTCAATCGTTTTTTCAATATTCATATTTTAATTAAAATCAATCTTATTACGATTTTTGTTTTTTCTTTTTTATATATCCATTTTTTTTTAAAAAAATACTCATTGGATCATATTTTTGAAACAGGAATTACTATTAAAAAAGAAAAAACAAGTCTGTACTATTCACTAACATAATAAAATATCTTGTTTACAAATTTATTTACAACAATTTTTTTGTTGCACAGCAATTAAATTAGCTTACACTGCCCGAATTGTTATTTTCAATTTTACCTAAAATGATTCTGCTTTTCTGTTTGTTCTTTTTCATATTTTCAATTACAACAAATACTGTTCTTCTTTTGTTTAAATTCTTCAAGTAAGCTAAAATGAAACAAAAAATCTAAGTTTAAAAATGGTAAACTAACAAATAAAGAGAGGAAACTGAATCCGGCATACCGGAAATTACCTAAATAGGTAATTTATTATGTAATCTTGAAATTTTTTTTTCTTTTTTTATCCTCCTCATAAACATTTAAAATAAGCCACATGTTTCCAAATGATTTTCAATGAAGCTTTTGTATTATCAGACCTATTTTTTTAAATTTTTTTTTTTCGTTCAGTTTCCTTTTCAATTAATTTCTAATTTTTTTTTAAATCACTAATATCCTATATATATTTATCTATTGAGATGTGCTTTTGTTGTTGCGATTGTTGTTGTTGCGATTGTTTCTTGGTTATCCTTGCAGTTATATTTCCACCATTACCTGTGTTTCTTAAAAGAGGATTGTGCTCATGTGATTTTTTAATTAATATATGCTTATGTTTATTAGGTTGGATTCCAGGTATGATCCATGCTTGGTATATTATTCTATCACATCCAAATAATGTAATAGCCGATGATGAAGAAAGACAAATATTCATTGTTACACCACCCGATTCAACTCACGTTGTTATCAATAGACAACCAAATCAAACTAGGATTAAATTCAATCACCCTGAACCATTTTTAGAAAGTAGTAGAAACAATACAAATAATGATTTTAATCAAAATAATTTTTTAAATTCGAATAATTTGAGTCCTTTATCAAACACTCCAATTAATAATCATAAAAATCAAAAAAATAACTATGTATCTTCTCCACTGAGTAGACCTGAGAATTTTTATGGTGCAATAGAAGAAGTTGATATTGAAAGTAATGATGATCAAAATCAAACTGAAGCACCCCCAAGTTATGAAAATGTGATGAATGAAACTTCAAAACAATTTAGATGATTACTATAACCACAGTTTTATTTTTTATTTTACTGCTTTAATTCTTTTCATTAACTTTTTTTTTCTTTTTTTTTATTCTACTTGTAATTATTACAATTTGGGTTAGGTTTGGGTGGTTATTTAACATGCATGCTTTAAGATTCAGTTTTTTTATTTTTTATTTTTGTTTTCAACATTTTCTAATAATATTTATTCCTTTTTTTTTTCATTTATATTCTTTCAATTATTAATAAATAACTTTATATTTAAACATTATTTTATAGAATCCAAACGAATTTTAATCAGACAAGATCTGTACGCGATTAAAAGGTAATTTTTCTTTTTCTTTTTCCTTTTCTTCGTCTTTTTTGGTTTTTCTTTTGTTCAAAAGTTGATGATTGATCATGTATCTTTTTAGACATTTGTTTCATTCCATAACAATAGATATATATAACTTCATCCTGCACGATATTGAAGCATGAAACAGACTGAAAAATATAAACTTCGATATAAATTGAATAATATTCATCCCAATGCGTTGGTTTCAACGGCAAAATTTAGTCCAGATGGTAAAACGATTGCCACATGTTCTGCAGATGGATCAATTAAATTATGGGATTTAGAAAAGGGGGCATTACGAACGACTCTAAGAGGTCATAATGACGGTATTTCAGATCTATCATTTTCATATAATAATAAATATATTGCGAGTGCTTCTGATGATCTAACAATTCGTATTTGGGATATAAAATTTGAGCAAACTATAAAATTATTGAAAAATCATACATATCATGTAAATTGTTTAAAATTTGATCAT
This sequence comes from Pichia sporocuriosa, assembly GCA_030574275.1. Lineage (NCBI taxonomy): Eukaryota > Fungi > Ascomycota > Pichiomycetes > Pichiales > Pichiaceae > Pichia > Pichia sporocuriosa. Next base: position 17,535 of record JAJMES010000292.1, read on the forward strand.
AGATCTAGGATTTTAATAAGTGGTTCATCAGATGAAAACATTAGAATATGGGATTGTAAACGTGGTCGTAATATGAGGACATTAAGTGCACATTCAGATCCTATTTCAAGTATTGATTTAAGTTTTGATGATACAATAATAGTTAGTGGATCATATGATGGATTGATTAGATTATTTGATACAGAGACAGGTGGCTGTCTGAAAACTTTAATTTATGATAAAGAGGGTTCATCTTTCCCAATAAGTTACATTTTGTTTTCACCTAATTCAAAATTTATCCTTTCAAGTTCTTTAGATGGTGTTTTAAGGTTATGGGACTATATGGATAACAAAGTTGTTAAAACTTATAAAAATTTTAATGGTAGATCAATTGCTGAAAAATATTCATTAAGTACCAATTTCATTACTTATAATGATGAATCCATGATAAATTCAGGTGATGAACATGGTAATATTTTGTTTTGGGATATTCAGTCTCAGGATATTGTTTTCTCTTTGAAGGCAAGTGAAATGAATAGTCCGATAATGCAGGTGGATAGTTATAACAATGGTGAAATCTTAGTCTCAGTTTCTCTTATTGGTGAGCTATGTGTTTGGGATTATACAGAAGAATAATTATTTTGTATTTTTAGATAGAGGTTAGGCGAGTTTTAATTTCTTTTAACTTTTAAGATAAAATATTTACTGCAAGTGTTGCGCAGTAAATTACTATTAATTATTAATTATAAAAAGATAAGAATAATTGCTGAATAATTTTTTTTTAAAACCAAGAATGAAAATACTAGCAAATTGGATGAAATTAAAAAATGAAAGAAGAGAAATCTTCAGAATCACTAGTGCTTAAATGTTTAACAACCACAATGTGCACCAGTTGCTGATGTCTTATTTGAAAAACTTTTATCAGATACAGAGGTATTTATATCATTGCAACATGAAGAATTATGTGCAGTTGTTTCTCTCGTCTCTGTTGATGATGAACCACAAAGTCTTTTGCAGATAGAATCACATTGATCCTTCACAGAATGAATAATTTTTCTAATTGGCATTTTTATTCGATATAATAAAAGATCTACGTCGTCTTATATAGTTTTAAATACACTATTGACTTAATATCAAAATAGAAAAGAAAAACTCCATAAAAAAGGGCAATTCATTTTATTTTGCAAATGAGCCCCCGGTGTAAACAACATTATTATTACCCAATTAAGAATGTTTAGCGAAGCATGTTTAATAAAATGACAAATAAAAAATCAATTAAATGAAAACTAATATACACAATTTATACCATTATAGATATTTAAATGAAAACCCATCCCAAAATATCAATCTTATAATTCTTGAGAAGCCTTTGCCTTTGCTGACTTCTTTGGTAATAAAGATTGGTGAATGTTTGGTAAGACACCACCTTGAGCGATTGTAACATGACCTAATAATTTGTTTAATTCTTCATCATTTCTAATAGCTAATTGTAAATGTCTTGGAATGATTCTGGTCTTTTTGTTATCTCTTGCAGCGTTACCAGCTAATTCTAAAATTTCAGCAGCTAAATATTCTAAAACAGCAGTTAAGTAAACTGGAGCACCAGAACCAACTCTTTGTGCATAGTTACCTTTTCTTAATAATCTGTGAACTCTACCAACTGGGAAAGTTAAACCTGCCTTTGCAGATCTTGAAGTTGATGCCTTTTCTGAGGAACCTGCTTTACCACCTTTACCGCCGGACATTTTTAATTAATAATTTGTATTATAGAATAATTTACTGAAAAAATAATAATAATAATAATTGTAAAGGGATTGTTAAATTAAATAATAAAACTAATATTAAAAAAAAATGGGGAATTGACAAGTATTTATAAATAAATAAAAAACAAATGATGTCAACAATAAATAAACAAGTAAATATAATAAAACTTAACTAATTTAAGAAAAATTATGTTTACATTAATTTTTAATAATAGTAGTAATAACAAAACGTTCTGATGTTTACTCATTTAATGTTAAATTTTAGTCCGATTTAAAAGGTGCGAAATTGATAAAAAAATGTTATAATATAAAGTAAAAAAAGTAAAATGTATTTTATTAAGCGCATCTAGTTTTATTTATTTATTTATTTTTTCCTTATTCGCGAATGACCTATACACGTATTGTATTAGATTTCTGTCTTTTTCCTTTTTTTTCTATTACTATTAGCCAAAACAAAGTTGTTGATTTAAGGCATTTAAATTAAGTAGATTTCCCAGTTTTTTTTGATTCTTTCATATATTAAATTAATTTAAACTATTCCGCTCTTAATTTGTTATTTGTTTTCTTTTTTTTTTTAAAAAATTATTTCCTTAATTAATTAATCAAATTAACTAACAACAATGGCACCAAAAGCAGATAAAGTCGCATCTAAAGCTCCAGCTGAAAAAAAGCCAGCAGGTAAGAAAACCGCTGCATCAACTGAACCAAAGAAGAGATCTAAGACTAGAAAGGAAACTTACTCTTCTTATATTTACAAGGTTTTAAAGCAAACTCACCCAGATACCGGTATTTCCCAAAAGGCAATGTCAATTATGAACTCTTTCGTAAATGATATCTTTGAAAGAATTGCTTCTGAAGCATCCAAATTAGCTGCTTACAACAAGAAATCTACCATCTCAGCAAGAGAAATCCAAACCGCTGTTAGATTAATCTTACCAGGTGAATTATCCAAGCATGCTGTTTCTGAAGGTACTAGAGCTGTTACTAAGTACACTTCTGCAGCGACCGCATAATTTTGACTGGTTAGTCTTTTTCTTAAATTTGTTTCTATTTTATTTAGGGTGTATATTAGTATATAAAAAATGGGATTCATTTCTATTATGTTAAACTTTTTTTCGATTTATTTATGTGTAAGATAGAAACAGATAAGCACTAAATATTTCTGGGATCATGTGACTTCAAGATTAGACACCCGTACACTGCATATTTGTTCCTCCCTTTTTTTTTTATTTTTTTTATTTTTTTTTTTTTTCAAATGAAAAATTTAGAAATAAAATTTTTCTTTTTTTGTTATAAAATTAGATATCTTTGATTACACTAATTACCTTAACAAGACAGTTTGGATTCAACAATACCAATAATAAGAAAAAGAAAAGATGTCTTCCATGATTTATGATCCCTTTTTGGTGACAAATTTGCCAAGATTACCACCAAAGTCAGATGTCTCAAAATTGTGTCTAACCTCTCAACTTAATGATGCAAATTCTAGTAATTTCGATATAAGTATTAGTGGTTCATATTTATCGACTTTCATAACTAGACCATCTCCTAAGATGATCTGGTCTTATGCATTATCTCCTCAAGCAATTGTTACATCTATGGATTCATTTGATTCTGATGAATTAAATTCAAAAAATTCAATCAATAATAGTAATACTGATTTATTTAATGACAAAAAGATTTTTGCGATTGGAATAACTGAACGTAAAAAGCATAAATTAAAGTTCATTACATATGGCGTTGAAGATGAAATTAATTTTGCTGCTGATGATGAAAATCAAAGTAGTTCAATGTCAGTTATTAATGAAGAAGATAGGAATACTAATGAATTGGAGAATATTAAAGAAGTCAAAGACTGCTCAATTTCTGTTAAAAAGCAAATTGTCGGATTGAAGTTTTCAAAGAATTTGAAATTCATTTATTCTTTATATGCTAATGGTACTATATCAGTTTGGAAATTTTCAATTGATTCAAATGAAAATGAAAAAGAATTGTTAAAACATGAACTTGCAAGTAAAAAATCCAAAATTATTTTCCATAAATTTATTAAACCTGAAGAATTGAAAGTTAATTCACGTTCTGACAAATTAGATTATCTTTTAATGACAGTAGAAACAACAAATGATGATAATAAAATTATGATTCGTATATTTTCGTTAGATACTAATGAAATTTTAGAAATTTCTAATTCTACAATTGAAAATAATGTTAAAATTGATAAAATTCAATTTACTTATGATATATCAGGTAAATTGGTAATTCTTGAAAATGACGAAGAATTAACAATCAAATCCTTTGAATTACCACTTGTTAATAATAAACATGTTTTAAAAATTGGTGGAGTTTTTAAACATGAACCAAATGATTCACCAACTTCAATTATGTGTGCATCAACAAATAGAATTTTAGTCAGCAAAGGTAGTACAGTTGCATTAATTGATACTCAATATGAATCACTTTTATCATCATTAGATTTATATTCGAGATCAAAAGAACAAAATGGTAATGTTAAACCAGCGAGACATGCTACTTTATTAAATGTACCAACTGTGGCTGGTAATACATTGAGATCTAGGAAAACATTTGCATTATTAGTTTTAAAAAATACTAAAGAAAATTATTCACAAATACAACATGTTTCAATTGATGTTGGTCTTGGTAAATTGAGAGATTCATTAGGAAAATCATTACCAAGTTATGATATTGGTCAAAATGAAAGTTTTACAAGTTTCCCAGCTTATTTTGTAAAATCTGAGCAAACATTAAGAAGTAAAGTTTCAGATGAAGTTGCTGAATTAAACGAAAGGGTTTTGAAATCCAACGAAGAATTGAGTATAGTTTATAATAAATTAAAAAAGATCAAAGAATCAGGAGATTTAAAACTTTTAGAAAGTAATATGATTGCATATTTGAAAAATAGAGCATTAGGTGATTTATTTGATGATGATGATTACAAAGTTTACGAGTATGAAAAGGATAGATTTGTTGATCCAAAATTCTTTAAGTTATTGACATTATTATTATTTAATCATAATACTAAAACTGATTTATTATCATTAGATGAAGAATATATTCCAGAGAATGGACTAACATATCTTTTAACACATCCACTTTTCCCTAACCAATATTCTAGTGGATTATTAAATGTATTAGAGATATCACCAAGACTACAAAGACAAGCTATTGTTACATGTGTTAATATTCCATGTTTTGATTTAATCTTAGAATTAAGTAGGGTTGAAAATGATGAAATATTCAAAGATATAATTATAAGACTAATTGATGAGTTTTCAGCTGAAGAAATTACACAAGAAACAATTAAAATTATGAAGAAAAAATTAAATACTAGTATCAACTTTGATAGTAATTTTGATTTAGATAAAATTATCAGTAAAATTATTCAATTAAATTTCGGATATGAAGTCTTGAATTCATTTATAGACTCTAATGGTTTAGTTTTAAGTTTACATTATTCAAATGATCAATCACAATTGGACAACTTAATTAAACAAACTCAATTTAAAGTTGAATCTTTGATTGAAGATACTCAATTATTAACTTTGATTAATCAAGCATTGTCTAATACCGACAAAGAAAACTCTAATAATAACAAGAAAAAGAATAAGAAGAAATCAAATGTACAAAATGGATCAACTTTTACATCCGATGTGAAAACAACTCAAGATATCGAAGTTGAAATGAACAAATTAGACATGATGTTGAACGTTGGTGGAAAAGACTCACAATTTAGCAAAAATGTAGTAACAAAAGTTTCTCCTTACACCATTGATAAACTTAATATTTGATCTCTATCTTCTACTTTCCCCTATCCTCTCTTCTTTATCATTATTTGTGTATATCTTTTGTAATTAATATGTTAATTTGGAAATTTACGATTTTTTATATGTGATTACATAATCCAACGAAACGTCGGCCGTTTTCCAACAACGGTGGTGGATGGTGGTGGCGAACGCTTTCAAAATGAGAGTGGCTGTTGGGATTCTTTGGATCTTTTGATGTTGTTATTATTGGGAGAAACTAGACAGAGGTGAATTACTTATATATTATACACACATATGATGAGAATTATTGCCTCTGTTTTTGCCGTCTTTTTAGCAATTTTCTTTTTTGTCACACAATCTGCAGCTGGTTCAAACGAAGCTGCGGAATTACCTGAAATTACTCATAAAGTTTATTTTGATATTGTCAAAGGAAACGAAGAATTAGGTAGAATTGTCATTGGTTTATTCGGTGATGTTGTACCACAAACTGTTGAAAATTTCTATCAGTTATCGATCTCTGAAGATCCAGCATTAGGATACAAAGGTAGTTCATTCCATAGAGTTATTAAGAATTTCATGATTCAAGGTGGTGATTTTACTAGAGGTGATGGTAGAGGTGGTAAATCTATCTATGGTGATAAATTTCCTGATGAAAACTTTAAGTTAAAGCATGATAGACCAGGTATGTTATCTATGGCTAATGCAGGTAGAAACACAAATGGTTCTCAATTCTTCATTACAACTGTTAAAACCCCATGGTTAGATGGTAAACATGTTGTTTTTGGTGCTGTTGTTGAAGGTTTTGATATTGTTCAAAAGATTGAAAATTCAAAGACAAGTTATGGTGATAAACCAGTTGTTCCTATTACAATCCAAGATTGTGGTGCTATTGAAGTTGAAACTGAAGCAGAAAAGCCTGTTGTTGAAACTCCAGCTGCTGAAATTGAAAAGGATGAATTATAATTATGTGTTGTATATGATCAACCTAAATTTATGTAGGAATAATCTTTTGATTATATAGATAAAAAAAAATACTTGAATCGTGTTCTACCTTTTTTGTTTAATAGATATTTTCAAATTCCGTAAACTTGGCCGTTCCGGCAGCGAAGCATTTTTGGGCTGCTTCTTTTTTCAATAGAAGAAATATGACAAAGAAAGTTTTTTCCTCTTTTTTTCTAAATTGTACGTCTATTGTTTAATGGATATTATAAACATTGTTTTGTCAAATCACTTGACTCCTTTGTTATTAACCTTAATAGGTTGTTAACTTGAGCTTTTGTTTGCTATTTATTATTAATTTAATTATAGCTTAGATCAAATCAAATCACAATTAGATATATTTCCTTTTTCTTTCATCAACAATGCCATTTTCATCACCAACCAATAGTTATGGGGAAGGTGATTTTCCCAAATCAATACCGAAACCAATAAGTCAAAATCGACAGGCATCTTCAGCAAATGCCTTGGCAAGAAGTTTTGTATATAGTAGTTTCAAACCAGATATAACATCGTCAATAAATTCCGAACTTTTACAGGTTCATTCATCAGATTCTGTTCATGAAGATTCAGCAGATTTGGCAAATATAGCAGTTGTTGAACTTGATACTGAAGATTCAGCTAATATTTCTGATTCAATTTCATCTTTAAATCGGAACAATTTATCACCACCTCATGCTGAGTATCCATTAATTGACGAAGGTTCAAATTTGATATCCGTTTCACATCATGAAGGTATGTATGGATCATATGATGATTCAACCAATGAATATTTACCAGCTTTTGACTTAGAGGCATTAAAAAATAGGAAACAATCATTCTCAATTAAGGGTACAATTACTTTTCTCAAAGAATCTGATAAAGATACGTTATTAGAAGAATGCCTTTATAAACCATTGGGTTATATACCAGCCGTTTTTTTAGGAACTTTGTTGAATGTATTAGATGCGCTATCTTATGGTATGATTATGTTTCCAATTGGTGAAACTGTATTTTCATCAATGGGTCCTGTTGGACTTTCAATGTTTTATGTTTCAACAGTTATATCACAATTGATTTATTCACTCGGTGGATCTGCATTTAAAAGTGGTATTGGGTCTGAAATGATTGAAGTTACTCCATTTTTTCATCAGATGGCAATTAGTATCATGGTTAATTTACAAAATGATGAACGTTACCTTGATAGTCCAAATCTAAATAGTATGATCATTACAACAACAATTTTCACATTTGCAATTTCTTCCATTGTCACAGGTTTATGTTTTGCTATTTTGGGTAAATGTAAACTTGGTAAATTGGTTGGATTTTTTCCAAGACATATTCTGGTTGGTTGTATAGGTGGTGTTGGTTACTTTCTAATTGTTACAGGTATTGAAGTTTCATCAAGAATTGAAGGTAGTCTGGAATATAATTGGCCAACGCTACAATATATTTTACAACCATTACCGTTTTTACAGTGGACGATTCCATTGTTATTAGCTGTTGTTTTGGTTATTATTCAACGTTATAATTCTAATCCATTGATAGTTCCATCTTATTTTATTGTTGTTTTTATTGTTTTTCATACTCTGGTTATCATAGTACCATCATGGAATCTAGATATTGCACGTGATTATGGATGGGTATTCAATGCACAAAAATCTAATCAACCTTGGTATTCATTTTATCATTATTATGACTTTCAATTATGTGATTGGTGGTTAGTTTTGAACCAACTACCAACAATGTTTGCATTAACATTTTTTGGAGTATTACATGTTCCTATTAATGTTCCGGCGTTAGCATTATCCGTTGGAATGGATACATTTGATGTTGATAGAGAATTAATTGCGCATGGTGCATCAAACTTTATAAGTGGATTATGTGGATCAATTCAAAATTATCTTGTTTATACAAATTCCGTTTTATTTATCAGATCAGGGGCAGATTCAAGATTAAGTGGTGTTATGTTAGCTATCGCAACTGCAGGTATTATGTTCATAGGCCCCGTTTTAATTGGTTATATTCCAGTTTGCGTTGTTGGTTCATTAATTTATTTATTAGGTTATGAATTGTTAAAGGAATCAATTTGGGATACTATTGGTAGACTAAGAAAATTTGAATATATTACAATTATAATAATTGTGATTACTATGGGAGCATGGGATTTTGTCTATGGTATATTGGTCGGTATTTTGCTTGCATGTGTTTCATTCGTTATTGAAGCAGGTAGTAAAAGGGTTATTAGTGATATTTACACGGGTGAGTATGCTAGATCAACAGTTGTAAGACATCCAAAACAATTGGAATTTTTGAAAAATGTTGGTAGACAAATTTGTGTATTAAAATTATCTGGATCATTATTTTTCGGATCAATTGGTGGATTAGAGGAAGAAATTAGGAATATGTTTGATATTGCAAATTATAGAAGACAACCAATTAAATACTTGATTTTAGATTTGAATAATGTGTTAACATTTGATTTTTCTGCAACTGAAGGATTCAAAAGGATCAGAAATTTATTAATTGAAAAAGATTGTTATTTTTTGCTTTCTTCAATTAATAATAATTCTGCGATTATTGAATCATTAAAATTTTGTGGACTTTGGGAAACGGAAGAACATCAAGAAAGGATCCAAATGTTTAATAATTTGAATTCTGCATTAGAATGGTGTGAGAATCTTTTTTTGAAAAATTATAAAGATTTAATACTTCAAAATAAAGGTGTTACGATCAGTAAAGAAATAAAAAAGAAGTCACCAATAAACCTATACAACAACAATACTAATAATGGGAACAATGGGGATTCAAGTCCAATATTTGGATCACCAAGATATGTACAGTTCATGCATGCTGCAAGAAAATATAATCAAAATGAACAATTTCAACAAGACATGATCATGAATAAATTAACGGATAAGGATAACTATAGAAAATTATCCACATCAAGTCTGAAACATCCACTATTTATTATAATGCAAATTATGCAAGGATTAAGTGATAAATCTGATGATAAATTTTGGAGTAAGTTATTACCATATTTAACTAAAACCATGTATAAAGGTGGTGATGTTATATACGATAAAAATGCAAATCAACCATGTTTATATTTTTTTGAAAGTGGATTAATTGATTACAAAGTTGGCTTTAATAATCTGAAATTTACAATTAATAGTTCAGCATTACCATTGACAATGTTTGGTGATATTATTGTGACGAATTCGGATAGGACAATAAATTATAAAGCTAATACAAATTGTATTATTTGGATTTTAGATTCAAATTGCATAATAAAGCTGAAAGCAGAGAATAGAGATCTGTATGAGGAATTACTTGTTGTAAGTATTCGTATTGCAACTCAAAGATTTGAAAGCATTACTTCCAATGTAATGATTTCATGAGCAAATATATTTATTGTATAATTCAAAAGTCGTAGTTACGTTTAAATAATTCTTTTAAAAAAAAGCAAGTTCTGGGAGTTGCATATAAAAATAAAATATTAGTAACGATGTCACGTGCGCAAAGCTGAAAAGGTCAGAACGTTTTTGTCTTTTCTTTTTTTTTTCTTCCCTCCCTTGGAAATAAAGAAAGAAAGAGAAGTCAGTCAAAAAGAAGATATCCTAGTTTAGCAGGTATCTTGGCAGATAATAGACGGTATTAAAAGATGAATATTTTTAATGGCAATGTCAAAAATAGAGAAATTTTAGAAAAATGGCGTCATGAACTTGGAATTCGAGTGAATCCAAATGTACACATCGAAGAAACCAAAGGACATGGTATTGGAGTTTTCTATAATAATGTAAAATCCAATCAGGAAAAGGACGAAGAGGATATTGAACTATTAAGAATTCCGTTTATATCAAGTTATAATATTCACACACTGAAAGAATTAGTTAATACTAGATTAGATGAAAATGATAAAAAAGTTGTCAAAAAATGTCTGAATTTGACATTTATCAATAGTAATAGAATGAGTGAAAGTTTAATTTTAATTGCATATTTTATTGGATTTTTAATGATCTGCAAAAAAAGGAAAAAGAATGAAATTGGAAAGGAAAAAGATAAAAAATCATGGAAAAATGATATTGAAATTTATCTGACAGTTTTATTGGATACTAACGTTGGTAATTTATATAGTGATCATCAAGATATTTTACAAGATTTTTTAAGTTATTTCCCAGGGAATGCAATTTTGTCAAATTTAATATTTGATGTAGTCAACACCGACAAAGTAGATTTAATAGAAAAAATCAACAAAGAATTTGAAGAAGAATTTGAAAAAATTAAAATTGAAGAATTTTTACAAATATGTGCTGCGATCAGATCTAGAGTTTTAGAAATTCCAAAGGAAATTGAAGATAATAATGAAGAATACTACGAAGTTAATGTTACACTTGTACCATTATTAGATTATGTAAATCACGATAATGATAAAAAAAATGCATATTTTGATATTGACAAAATAAATAATGACATCATATTATATTTAGAAAATGAAAAGGTTAAAGATAGTTATAATGAAATAGAGGTTTTTATTAGTTATGATAGTGTTGAAGATCTACATTCAATGTTTACAACATATGGTTTTATACCAATTAGTGAAGGTATTGAAAAATTTATTGAAATACCAATTATTGGATATTGTGATAATAGTAAAATTTTAAATGATTTTGAAGCAACAAGGAGGTTATATTGTATTGGACAATCACCCAATGTTCAATTTAAGGTTAAATTTAATAAAATTGGTGAAATTGAAGAAATTAGTGTTATAGATTGTCAATTTTATTCATATTTAATATTCAATGAAGGAATTGATTGGGATAAATTTGAATCTGAAGATGTAAATGATGAAGCTGAAGAAGAAGATAATAATCAGATAGATTTTGAAATGGGTGTAAATTTTGAAAGAGGGTTTGAAAGAAGTATTGAGATTGAAAAAAACATGACAATTAATGAAATTAATAAATTAAAAGAAATTTTTTGTGAATATTTACTTGAAGGATTTTCAAAACTTAATGAAAAAAGTGACAATTTTAGTAAATTCATCAAAGAATATGAATTACAAGATCAAAGTTTAAATATTTTAAAATTATTAAACCTGTATCAAATTATGAGTAAATTTATAAAGTCAAAGGGGAATATTAAATTTGATAATCTTGAAGATAACCATAATGACAAACAAGATATAATTTTAAATGCTCGAATGATTCCATTGTATAATTTTGAAGCAACTGTTGATAATGTAGAGATTAGTGATATGAAAATTTAGACCAAACTACAGGTTAAGGATAAGAAAAAGAAATATATGCACCCCCTAAGAATATACACCCCATATTTTTTTTCTTTTTTCTCTTTTAAGCAGCCTATAAATTATTTAATTGCAAACTAATTTAGAATTTAGATGAATTTTCTTTTCTTTTCTTTTCTTTTCTTTTTTTTTTTTTTTTTTTTTTTTTTTTTTAATTCCGCTCTATTAAAATGTTCGGACTCGGTTATTTTTCTGGATTTGTTACGGATTTATCTTCAACGTTTTTTTGGTTTTGAGTGTGTCAATTTTTTTATTTTTTTATTTCTTTATTTATTTCTATTTGTTTACACTTTGTAAGTTGTTATTATAATATTAAATGATATTTTAACAATAATACCTTACGTTTTGTTATCTTTTTCATGCGGGCATATAATCTTTTTCCTGTCCTTGTACAATTGACTTTTTTCCTTTTTCCTTTTTGTTGTTTTTTTTTTTTTGATGAATGGCTTTGACTTTTTTTTTTTAACTCAATTTGTCCTTTTAACTGGCATTACTCCACTCACCACCGACCCTTATTAGTATTTCCTTCTCTTCGTATGTTTTTATTGTATTGTCTTCTCTTCTTTTCCTCTTTTATTTTTTTCTTTCGTGTTTATATAAGTTGATCTGCTTTTTTTTTTGTTATTATCCATTGGCCATCGAAAGATATATTCTATCCTTTCTTTTTTTTTTTTCCCCTCTTCATTTATTATAATCATATTTCATTTATTATCCAAACATCATTTTTTTTCTTAATACCATATACTAATACTCCTAGCTTTTATATTATTGGTTTATTATTTTGTATTGATACATTTTTATCTTCAAAGAGGAAATAATTTATTACCTCATCAATTCTATTAATAATTAAGAAAAATAAAATGAAAATGGTTGATTCCTCGTCATCATCAACTATTAAAAACTCAAATTTAACTTCTTCAAATTCAAGTATAAATTCCCTTGATCATACAAGAAAGAAAAGAGTTGGTAAAGCTTGTGATTCTTGCAGACTTAAAAAGACAAAATGTAATGGTAAGCAACCTTGTGAACGTTGCACCATTGATAATAAAATTTGTATTTATACTGAAAGAAAAAAATCAAAAGATAAAGTTTACTCAAGTGAATATGTTGAATTGATTGATAGAAGATTGAGTTTAGTAAACAAATCTTTATTAAAACTTTGTGAACTTGTTAAACTTAATAAAATCGAAGAATTGGGTAATTTTGCTAAAAAATTAGAATATTCTGAAAATTATGAAATTTCTCCAATTTCAGTTAATCAAGCAATTTCTTTATTAGTTGATGAACATGAATTAGAAATTGATAGAAAAGAATTATCAGCTTCAACAGCTACTGAAGAATCTTTACATAAAGCTGCTGAAAAATCATTCAATCCAATCGATAAAAATATAAATTGTTTAACTAAAAAAATTATTGCACCAACACTTCCAAGTGAAATTAATAAACATAATAATAATAATACCAGTATTAATTCGGTTCTATCATCACCTGAATCTTTATCACCAAAATCTTCAATTGAACTTTCCCCAAATTTTAATGGTTTAATTGATAATTCTTCTGGTAATACTTCCATACCATTAGGAAAAATTAAAGAAGAGGATAATAATAATAATGATGGTGATGATAATAATGACAGAGATCTTTTTTTGACCCCTTTTAATTCAGTTCCTTTACCTTCAGATTATTCAAATTTAGTTTCACCAATTGACGAAAATGATGATGTTTCAATGATGGGATTTAATTCATTAGATTTAGGAAATTTTCATTCTAATCGTATTAATGTATTAAGTAATAACAACAATAGTGTTAATAACATCAGTAACAATTCAATTATTACAACGGGATCACATTCAAATTACAATTCTGATGCTAATTCAAAATCTACATTATTATCATCAACAAGTTCAGCAATTGCAATACCCTCACAATCAAATGAAATTTTATCAAGTGGATATTTTTCACCATCTTCAATGACAAGTGATTCATCTGCTTTAATGTTTGGTAATTATAATGATTCAATAGCTTCTACAACTCCAATATTAATGAGTACAGAAAGTTCTTTTATAGATAATTTATCAATGTCACCACAACCACCATTGGTTAAAAGATCATCAAGTTCTTGTTCAATTATTGGATTGGGTGGCTCAATTAAAAAAGTACATCATCATAATCATAACCATAATCACAATCATAATCACAATCATAATCATTCTCATTCTCATTCCCATTTACCACAATATCCGTTTAAAGCTTTGAATTCAATGAGAACAAAATCAGATTCGATACCCGTTTCTTTAGACTCAACAATGTTATCAAACGATTTGGATATGCACTATATTAATGAAGAACCTGTACCACTTTAACTATAAACTAAATCCTTTTTACACTCTGCATTTATTTCTTCTTTTAACTACATGCATTTTTTTCTTCTTCTTTTTATGCACTCATTTTTACACACTTACTATTATAGACTATTCATTTTGAATTTACTTCATTTCAGTTCTTTTTATACCTGTTTTTATATTTCCTTTATATACGATTTTGATGATGCTTAATATTTCTACTCTTTTTTTCTTCTCCCGTCTCCTTTTTAAATGTCTTGTGCTTATGAGAAAACAACACATTTTATGAATTACTTTATATAGAATTTACTTCAACATAATATTACTAAAATTTAGATGATAGATAGATCATACAAATAAATTATGCAGTTATTTAAAATCTCGCTTAAAAATGATCCAACTATCATATTAGCTTATCATCCGGCAACTCCCATTTTATGGTACATTTGAAATTACAACTCTTAAACACCCTGTTAACCTATCTGAACATTTAAACATCTCGATCCCGGATCAATTCACTTCTTTAACTCCGCGCGTATTCTAGTCGTCTATTTAGAGAACAACAGAACGATGATGTAATCTTTCTGATACAGAAAAGGAAACTCGGTAATAGATACAACCAATGAGTCTCACAAGTGCAAGTGCCGCAACAATCCATAATATTGCACTCATAAAATAGTTTGCAACATTCATATTGTTCCAATAATTTCTCTTTCTCAATGATGATGTAGTTGAAGCATCTGTACCATCAACATAATTTGAATAATCTTCAAGTCCACCTGTACGTAAAATAACAACTAATAAAATGAAATTCGTTGTTAACCATAATAAAACAGCATATGTTCTACCTAATGCATAATTCTTCTCGGATTGTTTAATAGTTTCGTTAATTTTATCTTTCTCATTATCAGAATTATCTGTTTCTTTACCTTCCATTGAATCTTGGGCCTTTTTATAAAGAATATCAGGATTTTCAAGATTTTCACTCAATAATAAAACATTTTTTTCATTATCATCATCATCACTACCATCAATATCTACTTTCTTTTTAGCCGTCTTAACTTCATTAGTGACTGCTCCTTTTGTACCCCATGAAATATCATTAATATTACAAAATGCATAAATACCCAAAACATTAATGTATGCAGGTGAAAGTAAAATATATTGAAGTGTGCATGCAAATAAATGGAAGACATCAAAAAATATTAATGATCCAATAATATATAAAACATAAGTTGATGACAATGAAATTGTTAAATCTCTAAATTTTTGATTTTCTAAATATTTTAATGCAATTGAAGCCGTAAATTTATTATAAGTACCAATACTATTTTTAATTGATTGAATTGAGTCAATTGTCAAACAAATAACGCAAAATGTCATATAAATAATAATTGTTGAAAATAATGTAAATGCCAATAAATACATATATTTTGCGTCATTTGGTTTATTACCAAACGATATAATAAATGTTAAAACAATTGCAGCAATATAAACCCAAAGAAAAACAATTGATAAAATACTACCAATTCTTTCACCAACAAATGTATCGACAACATCTAAAGTTAAAATTCTGAAAACTAAAAAGTAAATTGATAATGAAAACCATGATAATAAAATATTAACAGTTTGATAAATAATTTCGATTGTTAATGCAATTTTCCTTTTTAATGAATGTTTTGAAGTGAAAATTCTGTAAAAATGTAAAATTGAATATAATGCAGCAAAAAACGAACCATTTAACCAACGACGTCTTTGGTTTATAAATTCATTAATCTGTGATGGTACGTCAGTAACCGCATAAGAATTATGAACATATTTCAATAAATATGATTTTTCAGATTTAGCCACTAATTCAAAACATAAAATTCTATCTTCAGCTAAATACATATTAGATTCTAAAATACCAGCTGGTTTATCAGTATTACTTTTCATATCTTCACCATGAAAATAAGCTTTTAATGGCTCACCCTTTAAAGCTTCATATCTATAAGCACTAAATGCACCAGGTAAAACTGAAACAAACCCAAATGCACTCTCCATTGGTTTATCTAAAATATTTGACATTTTATATTCAAAATTTTGAGCAGCAATTAATGGATTGGTAATACATTTACTAAAATCTGATAATTTAAAATAAATAAATCTACCCATCTTTCTCCAAATTGAACTTTCATCATTAGGACTTGCATGATTACCCAACATTGCTCTAATTTCTCCACAAGCACCTCCAATTTTAGGATCTTTAAATGGTTTCCATAATTGATAAATTGAATCAGGCCCAGGTTCAGTACCAACATCTAATAAAACCACAACTTTAGGATTTAAATTTGGACAAAGAAAATTTAAAGCCCATCTATGTGAATTAATTTTTTGTTTATTTTCCTCCTTTAATAAAAACATCAATTGAATTGGAACAGTTTGTTCAGTAACTAAAGGAACAGTAAATTTATCTTTACTCCAATCATAATCGAATTTACCAATACCAAAAGTTGTAGTATATTCAAATAAATGTGCATTCACTTTATCATCATTAACATATTCTTGCATTATACCTTCTTGGAAAACACCTAGTAAAGTTAATAATGCCTTAGATTTTTCATGAATTTTATTTTTACCATCACTTACAATTACAACAACAATCTTTTTCCAACTATTTTTACCAAATGGATGAAAATCAGTATTATCATTTAAATTGTACATTGTTTTAATATTTTTAAAAATACCTTTTAAAGTTCTACTTAATAAAACTTCATCTTCATTATACATTGTACAGACGATCATTAATTCAGTTTCTCTTTGAACAGAATAAACATTTTGTCTTAAAGGATAATTTTCAATGTAATCACGAGATATTGGATTATCATATGAATATTCTTTTGGATCAGTTGTAATTGCATGATATCTTAAATGTGTAAATTCAGTTAATTGCTTTGCACCTTCAAATGGAATTTTATTTAATACTTGATTTGGAACTGGATAATCAAAACTATAATATTTACCATCAATTAATTCAACTTTATTATCACATTTACCCGCAAAATTTGTATTTTCTTGTTGAATGCCATCTTCATTATTTTTTTCATAGTCTTGAAATAATTCATTATTATCTAATTCAGGTTCATCAGGGTCTCTTTCAAAATCTTGAAAAATTGGAGATAATGAATTTAGACCATCAGATGAAGGGTTTTCATGAAGGAATTGTTGCTCTTGTTCTTCTAGTGGTTGTGAATAATAGTTCAGATTTTGAAATGAATCAGATGGTGAATAATTATAAGTTGGAGATTGAGGTGGGTATAGAAGTGTATGCCTTGTAGGTGTATTCAAAAAATTATTTGATGAAGAGTTCATTATATTTGAATCATTCGAATTTTCATATACATTAATATTAACATTATCGTTAAGTTTGGAATAATTTAAAATTGATTGAGAGTCATCATCACCCAAAAATTCATGAGTATTATTATTATTATTATTATTATCATTATTAAAAGTTGAATTGAATGGATCTATACCGGAATATGAATTATCACGCATATGAGAAATTGATTGGTGCTTTGGAGATGATGATATTCTTGCATTTTGAGGCAGTTGAAGTTGATTCACTGTCATAGTTGAAGTGTTAGATTCTGAAGGATGATATAATTGTTGTTGTGTATTATTATTATTATTATTATTATTATTATTACCATCATTATTATTAATTATTATAGGATCAAAGTGAGTTTCCAAATTGGATGAATTAAAGCTTTGATGATTAATATGATTTGATGAATTAGAGTTGTAATCACCATAATTATCAATCAGACTATTTTGATCAGAACCTTCATCATCACTGTTATCGTCAAACGCAAATGGGTTATTATTATTATTATTATTATTATTACTCATGATATCAAATTAGTGTGAATCTATGAATAAACTAGAAAATAATTAAAAAAGTAGTTATGAAATGCAAGTAAGAAAAAAAAAAAGAATTAAAAAAAAAGGATGGAAAAATCAATAATCAAAATCAAGATCAAACTTTCCTCTTCTTTTTTTTTATTAGATGAAACACGCTAGTAGCAAGAAAAAAATAAACGGTAAGAAAAGCGCGTTTTTACCATATCTATTAAAGCTAAAAATAGAACAAACTTTTCAGCCTCCTTTTATGAAGGCTCGTTAATTATTATCATTCCATTTGTTTGTCATTTGGGCTTTTTTTATGAAACGGTTTAAAAAATAATTTATTTTTCCCTTTAAATATCATTTTAAAACAAACAGATATTACATAGTTAAATTTATAAATTTTGCATTTATAGTCCTTATTTAATCATCTTTTAAAATACAATTTTGGTATTTTTCTTCTCGTTTCTGTACTTCCATTTCTATTTCTTGAGTACTTGGTGGTAATCCTTCATTCTCAATATCAGCTGCACGAACTTCTTGGAAATTCTTGAGTTTATTATTTAACTCATCTCTACCATCTAAAAGAGTAAAACTTGGTAATTTACCATTATTAAATCTCTTTAATTCTTCAACCTTTTCAGTTTCCTCCCTTAAAAGTTTAAGTAATCTGGACATTCGACCAACCATAAGTATTTTATTCCTGAGAGAATCTCCAATAACTGCTTTATTTTCATCATTGTGTTTATTATCAACTTCTACATCATCATTGATATTTTCATCTCTAATCAGTTCAATTTTATTCTCATCCAATTTAATCTGGTTTTTATTAAGTTCATCTTCAGTGCATATATTTAAAACTGAAGAAAGAATTTCAACAACTTTTTCACACACAAATGGTAATGACCATTCAAAAAGATTCATTTGATTGGGTAAAAAAAATGGTGCTGATGGGTATGAGT
>JAJMES010000293.1:0-36499 GCA_030574275.1 Pichia sporocuriosa
CTTTGAACTAATAGATAGTAAATATATAAACAAAATGGTTAAACCGATTATCGCACCCTCTCTTCTAGCAGGTGACTTTGCTCAGCTAGGATGTGAATGTCATCGTATGTTTGACTGTGGTTCTGATTGGGTTCATCTTGATGTTATGGATGGTAACTTTGTTCCAAATATTACCATGGGTCCACCAATTATTTCAGCTTTAAGAAATGCTGTACCAAGAAAGGAAGATACCCCAGGTAAGTTTTTCTTTGATTGTCATATGATGGTTGCAAACCCTGAACAGTGGGTACCAGAAATTGCCAAAGCTGGTGGTGATCAATATACATTTCATTATGAAGCAACAAAAAATCCAGTTGAATTGGTTAAATTAATTAAAGAAAATGGTATGAAGGCAGCTTGTGCAATTAAACCAGGTACTAATGTTGATGTTTTATTTGATTTGGCACCACAATTAGACATGGCGTTGATCATGACTGTTGAACCTGGATTTGGTGGTCAAAAATTTATGGCTGATATGATGCCAAAGGTTGAAGAATTGAGAAAGAAATTCCCAAATTTAAATATTCAAGTTGATGGAGGTTTGGGTAAAGGTACTGTTGAAGTTGCTGCTGAAGCGGGTGCAAACGTCATTGTTGCCGGTACTTCTGTGTTTAAAGCTGCAGATCCAAGTGAAATGATTGCTTATTTGAGAGGCGAAGTTCAGACAAATTTAGTTAAAAGAGGAATTGCAGATTAGTTGATCTGTTAGCTTTTAATATATATATGTATGTATTTATGTATGTAAATGAATAGACTCCTTGTATTTTAAGATTGGTCTACATGATTTTGGAAGTCATTTTTATTCAAATAAATAATATTTATGACTTATCCTATATATTGATAACGTTGGAGGAATTGTTCAATTGATCTTAGGTAATCAACTTTAGAATACTCCCAATATTTACAAATTACTTGTTCTGGTGTTCTAATTTTTGGATTTCTTTACTAAACAAACAACAGGCTTTGCTAATGTAATCAAATTGAAATGTTTACAATAGATTTTGAAGAAATAAAAAAACTTTAAAATTAGAGTGAACTGAACAACAATAAATTATAAAAATTTTTGAAACCGTAAAATATTTACATTTTCAATTTTCCTTTTTCTAGCTAACAGATCGATTCTTGGGAATTTTAAAACAATCTATTAGTTTTAAACATCATAAACATCATAAAAAGCATATTGATCATTTATTATCTGATATTCATACCCGTTATCTAGCTGAAGAAATATATAGAAGTTCAGAGATCTACAACATCGTAAGTTGTTGTAATTCAAAGCGTCGCGTCGATTGTCTATTGCGGTTGAAAAAATTTATTTAAAAAAATTTTCCGAAACCTTCTCATGAATTTTTTTTTTTTTTTATCAGAAAAAATTTTTCATTCTCATTCTAATTTTAAGAGACTCCTTTTTTTCGGATCAATACTGGTTGTATCAAAGTACTTTGTAAAGTTATACGTTAAATCAAATATAAAGGATAAAAAAAATGCCATCAAAGAATTCAATTAATAAACCAAAGGACAATATGATCCGTCAAAGAAAATCACATCTTGCGTCAAAGAAGCGTCAAAATCGTACACGTCAATCAGTTACTATGATTAAAACTTCCAAAGGTACTACTGCGATTGTTCCATTAAGTACTGCTGGTGGTGTTATTGCAAACACCATTATCTCCAACAAAAAAGCTAAGAAAATGGAAAGAAATTTGAAATATGCTCAACTCAGACGTGATGGTGCTATAAATAAGAAGAAAAACGAGGATGTTGATATGGTTGTTGATGAACAATCTAGTAATGGAAAGGGAGGTAAAGAAAGTGTTGTTAGAACTGCACTTTGGTCACTTGTTGAAACTGCGAGAGTTTCTGGTGTGCCTTTATCAGTACCTGTAGGTGAAGGTACTACCCTTGGTGGACCAGCTTTCTAAAAATGAGAAAAAACAAAATAGAGAAGGACAGGTCACGTGGGGGAATGTGCTAGCGTTTAATTATTTAATTATGTAATTATGGGTCTGTAAATTTAAAAAAATAAAAAACCAAATAGCAAGAGTATTGAATTCAAATTATAGATTAGCGTGTTACTTATTGATGTGACATATAATACGATACTGATGATGATTTTACTGTTCGATAGGCTTTTCCTGGTCCGATAAGTATTAAAACAAAAAAAAAAGAAACAAGAAAAAACAGTATTGAGAACGGAGATTAAATGAGAAAAAAGAAACAAAATTGATAAATAAAAAAAAAAAGAAAAGATATTACATCATTATTTATTAAATTTACCAAATACGTCAGTGGTCAGATCAAATCTATGCAAAAAAAAGAAAAACAAAAAACAAAAAAAAAACCGCTTCATATACTTCTCTTCTTTATGTAGGATTAGATCGCCCATGATCTGATTCTCAAAAGTATCACTTCAAATTATAATAGCAACCCCTTGAAGATGCGCTATAGTTTATTTAGATTAAATAGTTGGCTTAATAATTATTATGTGTGGAATTTGGATAATAATCTTTGATTTGTGAAGTTCAACATTGGACTGATCAATAGATAAGTTGATACCAGTATCCGTTTTGGCAAAGAAGAGGGCAAAAGTCCGGCATGGGCGGTGAATTGTATCAAGAAATATGTATGTAATTAAATAACTAATTTGTTGTAAATTTATTATGAAATGCATACGTCATAGCTTATTTCACAGTTTACGCAATCAAATATTACGAAACTGTCGCGATACTTTCCAAATTAAGCAGTCTGTCTGTCGGTGTATTTCAGAAAATACTAGAAGCCCAGCAAATTTGAGCACAAATTTTAGAATTTGCTACTGGGCTTGAATTTGATGTATTTTTTTTTCTATACGTCATCAATATGATAAAACATAAGAAGTTATGATTTAATTGATGTTATCAGATTCAATACGTCATATAGAATATACATTCTCCTTATGATCTTGTAATTAGTATGGTAATTAATGTTTTGTATTGTTCAACAATGTGAAAGCTGCAGGAAAAAAAAATTTTTTTTTCTCATTTTAGTATTATCCCGACAATTTCTCTTTTACGTTTCCAGTTTTCAGGTTTCTTTTTATCAAGTTACTTTTTTTTTATTTGTATAAATACATCTATCCCCCCCCTTATTTTCTATTTTGTTAGCTCCGGTTATTTGTAATTTTTTCTTTCCTTTATGTCATACATCAAAGAAAGTTTAAACAAGTGTTATACAACATTAAAAAATTTTCCTATACTACAAAAAACAAATTTTAGAACTTTTACAAACTTTACACAATCAAAAAATAATTTATTATATACTCAATTAAATATGGTTTCTCCTGCTGAAAGATTATCAACTATTGCATCAACTATTAGTCCTCAATGTAAGGATAGTACTACATTGTCTCCAGAAGATTACCCTGAAAATCCATTTAAAGTTACAGTTGTTGGTTCAGGTAATTGGGGTTCAACTATTGCAAAAGTTATTGCAGAAAATACAGTTGAAAGACCATTACAATTTGCAAGAGATGTTAAAATGTGGGTTTATGAAGAATTAATTGAAGGTGAAAAATTAACCGAAATTATAAATACAAAGCATGAAAATGTCAAATATTTACCTGGTATTAAATTGCCAGCTAATGTTGTTGCTGTACCTGATATTGTCGATGCTTGTTCAGATGCAGATTTAATTGTTTTCAATATTCCACATCAATTTTTACCAAGACTTTTAAGTCAGTTAAAGGGTAAAGTAAATCCTAATGCAAGAGCAATTTCTTGTTTGAAAGGTTTAGAAGTTAGTGCAGATGGTTGTAAATTATTATCAACTTATATTACTGAAGAATTAGGCGTATGGTGTGGTGCTTTATCAGGTGCAAATTTAGCTCCTGAAGTTGCTCAATGTAAATGGTCAGAAACTACTGTTGCTTACACAATTCCTGATGATTTCAGAGGTAAGAATAAGGATATTGATCATTATGTCTTGAAATCTTTATTTCACAGACCTTATTTCCATGTTAGAGTTATTAGTGATGTTGCTGGTGTATCCATCGCTGGTGCTTTAAAAAATGTCGTTGCTATGGCAGCTGGTTTTGTTGAAGGTTTAGGTTGGGGTGATAATGCTAAAGCAGCTGTTATGAGAATTGGTTTAACTGAAACTATTAAATTTGCACAAATGTTTTTCAGTACAAGTGAATCATCAACTTTTACAAATGAATCAGCTGGTGTTGCAGATTTAATTACTACTTGTTCAGGTGGTCGTAATGTCAGAGTTGGTAAATATATGGCTCAAAATAAAGTATCTGCTGCAGAAGCAGAATCAGCATTATTAAATGGCCAATCCTGTCAAGGTATGCATACTACAAGGGAAGTGTATGAATTTTTATCTAATAACGGTAAAATTGATGAATTCCCTCTTTTCTATGTTACATACCGTATCATTTATGAAAACTTCCCAATCGAAAAACTGCCAGAATGTTTAGAAAAATGTGAAGATTAGAGATTGAAAGGTCAAATTAGAATTTTACATTAGATTAAGCATTTTACTTTTTTTTGCATCATATCCTATTGGATTTATTTTTTATTCTTATTTTTTCTATATATCATATATACCTGGGCGGTGGATAATTCTTTTCTATAATATTTAACACATATTCTCTTAAATCATAACTATTTTTTGTAATGAAAAATAAAAAAAAAAAAAATTAACCAAAACGTCTATCGACGTTTTACTTTAATGAGTAAATTAAAAAGGGGACGCGAATTTTTATATTTCCGATGTTTTTTCTTATTTTTTTCTCTGTCTTGTATGGGAGAGTTGGAGAGATATGGTTGAACATAGGTAGTATAGTTGTTTCCAAAAGAATAAAACATTCCATTCACATAAATATAACTGGATATTTTAGATTTCAGCACTTTAAAGATATATAACAGATAAATATGTATGCTGCTAGAAATATAGGTATAAGGGTGATGAAACCATCATTCTTTTTTAAAAGACCAACTTCATTTCAACAACGTTTTAATTCAACCTTAAAGAAAGCATACGAGCCAACTAAACATGAAGTTGAACTTGCTTCAAAGATTAATTGGGAAGAATTTCTTTCCTTGAGAAAACAACAGAGAAGGATAGGTGCATTTGGATCTATTGCAGCTGCAATTTTAACAATGGCTGGATCATTCTCATACCTGTCACAAATTGAAATTGATCCAACAGAAACATTATTTGGATTGGATATTTTCACAGTTTATATTGGTGCTATCTTATGTACTGGGTTTGTTGGATTTATGTTTGGTCCATCTCTTATTGGTGATCCAATGTTTGCATTATTAAATAGAAAAATGATGGGAACTTATAGGATAAAACAAAAGTTATTCTTAAAACATATCGCCAAAATGAGAGTTGATGCATCAAGACAAAGCATGAATAATCCAGTGCCAGATTATTATGGTGAAAAAATCGGTTCTTTACAAGATTACAGACAATGGTTAAGAGACTGTAATGAGTACAGAAGAAAAGCCAGAGAATTTTTATGATTATTGAATAAAAAAATTTTTTTTTCCTTTCTAAAACCTATTTTACCATCCTGTGTATATTGATATACCATTTTACTGTATAACGAATATTATATAACAATTTTTTAATCAAATGTGTATTTTTTTTCCCCTTTAACGATATGTGATAATGCAATGTTGTTGTTGTGCGGATTTTTGTAAAGACGCAGAAAAAAATGTTGAAATTCATGTCGGCAGAGCAGTACTTTAATAAAACTTATTGAACAGGGAAGGGCTCTTGATCATCTATAACAGGATATTAAGATATACACGGATATATAAGATAAAAAGATGTCGCAAGAAGATATATATTTGCAGTCATACCCATTCACTACAGCAGCGGCGATTATTGGGTTTGTTGATCGTAAAGTAAGTGCAATATTAATTGGTGGTCGTACAATTTTAGGTGTGCTTAGAACATTTGACCAGTTCGGTAATTTAGTAATTCACGACGGTATTGAAAGAATATATTTTCCGGAAACCAAAAAATATGCAGAAAGCTCACATCCACAAATTTATGTCATACGTGGTGAGAATTTACTGATGATGGGAGATCTTGATATTGATGTTGAAGATTCAGCCGTCGAAGGTTGGGAAAAAATAGAAAATTATGCTGATGCTTGTAAATTAAGAAGGCAACAGATGTTGGAAGAAAAGGAGAGGTTGGTTACAGACAATAACAAAATGATTGAAACCCATCCTGTTGTTGCCAGCTCCTTTTTTTCTAATTCTGGTTTAATGTCACATACTTAGTCACGAAAATGAATAAATAAGTAAATAAACTTTCTCTATTATGTATCTATATTAATATTTAGTAAAGTATTGAAGTATGCGTAAGCAAATAATTTTATAAAGTCAAAAAAACATCTAAAATGCTACTTTTTGCCCGGTATATTCTGTTTTGTCTCCATTTCATGTATAATTCCATCTCGTTCACTAAACAAAGTATACATAGAATCTTTCCCAACAGAAAATCGTTTCACACACCCACATGTACATGTTGTTTCTAAAACATCACAATGTGGTAGTTGTTTTTTGGAATCATTTACAAGCCTGATTTTACATGTTATCCCTTCCACTAGCATTCGAGAACATTTTTTACACATCGTCCTTTTTATGTCTGGATGCAACTTAAGAACTGCCTTTTTGCCCACCACATCCATGTGTTTCAAGTATGTTCTTGAAAGGGTTTCCAAAGATTTGTGTTGCATACTTGAGTTACTAAAGTGTTTTTCAATTTGTTTGTGGGCCATAATAGATCCAATTTTGTACAAGTATGATATCCGTTGATAATGGTCTTTCTTAGGGATAACATTGGGCACCCTTGGTTTTTTACTGGATCTCATATTTTTCTTTTGTTTATGATTCTGATTCTTGTATTTTTTATCATTTCCAGGGAGTGGTCCATGTTCGGCCCTATTTTGCTTTTGATTTTGCTTTTGATTTTGTGAAATTTCTTGACATTTTAAATTACTATTGCCTGTAATGTCATCCTTTAAACTAGTAACAATGTCATGTGTTTTACCTGGGAAAGTCATAATCCACAAGTTCAAATCTTATATATCATAAAATATTTTTTTATTATTTTCTGGATGAACAATAATTGACTTAGCATCTATCAACCTAAAGTTTTGAGCGAGATCGATGGAGAGGAGACAAGAAAAAAAAAAGTAGAGCGCCTCCAGTTTTAAGTATTTGTGAAGGCAAAAATATCAGTGTGGCCTGTAGTGTCTGCATTTTTTACTACTAAGAAACCGTCTATATAACTATAATATAATACAACAGTTACAATGAGTGGTTACGATAGTGCATTGTCTATTTTCAGTCCAGACGGTCATGTTTTTCAAGTGGAATATGCGCTTGAAGCAGTCAAAAGAGGTACATGTGCCGTTGGTGTCAAGGGATTGGACACCGTCGTACTTGCATGCGAGAGAAGGACTACATTGAAACTTCAAGATCCAAGAATTACCCCAACCAAAATAAATAACATTGATTATCACGTACAGCTTGCATTTGCGGGTTTAAATGCTGATGCAAGAGTTTTAATTGACAAAGCCAGAGTAGAAGCACAATCTCATAAGTTAACATTAGAAGATCCAGTTAGTGTTGAATACCTTACTAGATATGTTGCTGGAGTTCAACAGAGATATACACAAAGTGGTGGTGCAAGACCATTTGGTATTTCTACATTAATTGCAGGATTTGATGAAAATGATAAAACTCCAAAATTGTATCAAACTGAACCATCAGGAATATATTCAGCGTGGAAGGCACAATCCATTGGAAGAAGTAGTAAAACAGTTAGAGAATTTTTAGAAAAGAATTATCCAAATGATGAACCAATGGATGAAGCAAACACTATAAAATTAGCAATTAAAGCATTATTAGAAGTGGTACAAACAGGTGCTAAAAATATTGAAATTTCAGTTATGAAACCCGGGGTTACTCCAAAGTCAATGACTAATGAAGAAATTGAAGTTATAGTAAAGGAAATTGAAGAAGAAAAAGCTGCTGAAGCTGAAAAGAAAAAACCAAGAAGCACAGAATAATTTAGAAATTAGATTAAGTTCCTTTATATACAGTTATTCGATTCTGATTATTATATATAGCTTTTAATACTAAAATTAATTTTAGCCTTTGACATCCAAGGTTTCCGAAGTCAATTTATAAGATTGTAGTCTTACCTTTAACATTAATAAATCCATCTCCATCATCATTTTCCTCATCTAGATCAGGATGATCTGTACTTTCGGATGGTGTTTTTAAAACAAATGTTTTAGAAAATAATTGGCTTGGAATAATTTCAATTGCAACCAGGCTCCTGCCAATATTAGCACTAGGATCAACGTCTTCATATATTGGCCTATCCAAACATTTCAAACTCATAATAACGTTTGCTATTTCTTTGCTAGTAGATTTGTTGTATAACGATCTTTGTTGAGTAACCATCATTGAAAAATCATCTGCAAAAACAACACTGGTTGAATTATAAGAATATTGTACAGCATCTAAGGTACCTAGTCCAAGGTTATCAACGTTATCAATCTTAAAGTAATCATTTATGCCCTGTTCATTATTCCAAAATGCATCAACAATTCTGTTGATTTCAAAATTTCCTAAACTGCTATTTATTTGATCTGGCGGTGGAACAATAAATTCATTTCCAGATTTTGGAGGATAATACAATAATGTTGAATCCGCTATAGATTCCCATCTTTTCTTCATTTGCTTTTCTTTCATATAACGATTCAGGCGAATGAAAAGCCAACTACCAAATATGAGAGGGGGGACAACAACAACAAACACAGGAACCGCAACAAATATCACAAAGCATGCAGAGATACCAACTGCACCAATCAGTTTGACACTATCAGGAATACGTGACCATAAACGACCTATAGTACCGGCACCCATGACCGTGCTTTTAGGTCCACGATAATAGTCAAGTATACTCTTTGATGTACCAAAAGATCTAATTATAGTATCATTAAATTGTGATGTGAAGCTAAGTTTCGGAAGGAGATGCCTGTTTGTAGTTAGTATATCTGATTTTATAGAAGGACGGTTATGTACATTAAATTGCGAGACTTTCGATAAGCATCTAATTGGAAAGACGGTATTGCATCTAATGCAAAAAAATGGTTTAAATGAGTGTGAAAATTGCAGCATTGGTTTCAGCTTTGGCTGTTTAAAAGTTACGGAACTTCCGGTGAACCATTAAACAAAGAATAAGGGTAAATAAATGCAAGAGAAAAAAAAAGAAGTCTGTAATGCGAGTGACTGCAACACACATCATCTACAAGAAAAACACGTGATTCCATAATATCTGGATGAAATTTAAAAGGTTTGTTTCTGATTAGCCTTATGTTACAAGGTATACACATATATATCTGAATGTATCAATTATTTGGTTGTGGATTGCACTTGTGGCATTTTGTGAGCAAATACCAAGTAAGAGGTATGAGTTTTAACTTCGGATTCAAGTCTAGAAACGTTAAACCATTCAAAACCCTCTTCACCTTCTATAATACGTTTACCTCTACCCAATGGGTTAAAACCGTAATCTTTCTCCTTCTGCTGATCCTTTTTTGGATGTTTACCA
Source organism: Pichia sporocuriosa (assembly GCA_030574275.1). NCBI lineage: Eukaryota > Fungi > Ascomycota > Pichiomycetes > Pichiales > Pichiaceae > Pichia > Pichia sporocuriosa. Next base: position 9,673 of record JAJMES010000293.1, read on the forward strand.
GCTTTTATTAGAGCCAATCCTTCACGTTGTTTTTCTTTGACGAATTTCAATCTCTTAATAGCATCATCAACTTCTCTCTTCATGGCCTTATGTGACTCATATAATCTTCCGGAGGTTTCTGTCAGTTCAATATTTATCCATCCGTGTTCCTGTAGTGACTCGACGGTTTTTACAACTTGTTCAAAGCATGGTGAGAAACAGCAAATACCAATTCGTCTATCCTTTGCAACGACCGATTTTAAATGTGGGATTGCATCCCATGGAGATGGCAAATCAAGAAAAATAGTATCCGCATCTAGAACTGTATGTTCAATATTAAATCCATTCTTGCAAACGTCTCTATGTGTTATTATTGTGTTATTTAACTGATGTGTTTCAAATTCTTCCTTTGCCTTTAAATACCTAGTCTCATGAAATTCAAAAGTGAACAATTTTCCTTTTTCGTTTACTGTTCTTGCAAACGCATGAGTAAATGAACCAGAACCAGTTCCCGCTTCAATAACCCTTGATCCAACACGCACGTCCAAACGTTGTAAAATATAACTTGAGTCCGGAGTGTAAACGATTTGAGTTCTATGAGGTAAAGACATTGTCCAAAGTTCTGGTGTTGGTTGTAACAGATAAACAAACCCACGGTCTTTTGGAGTTGTTATTTGTGATCCAAATTCTAATCCAATCATTGAATCATGTGGGAAAGACCCGAATCTGGTGTTAAAAGATTCACCACTTTTGACATATATAGGTTTAATGATTGTACGTGAAACATAGACAAGAACTAAATCTCCTTCTTCAATATATTTTTTTCTATTTAAAAATGGCATTTTTCTTGGTCAAAAAAAGATCAAAATGTCTTTTCAATATACTGGATTGATTCATGATTATTTTACTGAAAAATATTTTTTTTTTTAATTTGAAAAAAAAAAAAAAAAAAAAATCAAGAAAAATTTTTTTTTTCTTTCTAAATCGACGCGACTGCTATGCGAATTCACAAAAAACAAACAAATTAGAGTATCATTGAAAATATATAATTTATGATTGACATCGTTTTTAGGGTAATAGACAGACAGTTGATGAAACAATTTTAAGCAGAGCTTCAATAAAAGGGAAGATATCACTTTTTTGAAGTTTAGTTAGTATAAACCGATATCTAAAACATCACGTTTATGAACGGTATCTAAGGTTTCGTAGTAACGCGTTCCCTCTAGTCACGGTATAGTCTAAAACCTGGCGCGGTTTGTATTAAAGAAGGTGCCTCGCAATAGAATATTGCCTAAAGAAGCAAAACAAAAATAAACGACAAATTTTTCCAATTGTTATTGTGTTGACTTTTTGGTGTTTTGATTGTTTGGACGTTATTCGGAAGAATGCCTTGTTCTTTGTTGTTTGTTTTGATCTGGGTAGGCATTGGCTAGAGAAACAACTTAGGTGAGTTTGCAGGAATACTGTTTGCAATCTTCAGTACTATAGTGTAGAGCAAGATATTGTATGGAGAAGCTTTTTATTTTTTTAAATTTTATTATTTTTGTAAACAAGTTTTAAATTTTTGATATACTTTGTTTATATTTTTTTCTTTCACCTTTTTTTTTCATTTTATTTTTTGTGTCTGTTCTGGCTGCTTGCTTCTATCAAGGTTTGCTTCAATAAAAAAACTCCTTGGCTACATTTATACCCACTATTTGCAGTACTTTACAATCCAGTTTTAATAATTGTTTTGTTTACAAAGCAAAGTTATACATCACATTTGCATATCGAATATCTTTATTATTATTTATTTTTTATAAAGTTTTGCCAACATATTGACTAAATTAAATATTCATCAAAACAAAACACATTAGTTTTACATAAACTAAAATTATACAGTATCAGATTGACTCCATTACTGCTTCAATTTTCTATTATTTTCATACTCCGTTTTCTTTTCTTAATTAAATTATTTTGCTGCTTAATTCATTCGTGTTAAAGTTGAACTTATCTAATATATTTTGAATCAGTTTTATTTTAAAATATTAATATTATATTAGAAATGCTTAGAAGATCTTCAATCAAACCTCAAGTGGTTAACGATGAAAATGATAGTAACCAAAGACTATCGTCGAAATCTAAATCTCAGCCAGTTACTGATTCAAATTCAATAAATAAAAATCAATCTTCTGTTTCATCCAATTTAAATTCATATACTACTTCAAATCGAGCTCGTAGAGTTTTGAGTGTCGTTCCGGATAATGCTTTGAATTCTCAACAACAACAATCACAAAGTTCACAAAATTACAATCATCAATATTCTCAAAATGATTTACAAGAACAACTAAATAAACATCAACAATATCAACAGAATAAAACAAAAATACCCGTTTTAGTTGACAATTATGCAACTTCTAGAACTTCTACTTCTTCTGAGGCCATATCATCGAAATTGAAATCAAATGAAAATTCACATTCCAATCAAGCCGATCAGGAAAATTTTGATATGTCCCATGAAATCGATATTGATGTAGATATTGATGTTGATGATGCCGATGATGTTGATGTTGATGATGATGTTGATGATGAAGAATTGATCTTCAATGAACCGTTATCGCCTATTTTGACTGATTCAATTAGGAACGAAATTGATAGAGTATATTCCAAATTTTCTCGTGATACATTGGATCCAAATGATGAAGATACATATGACGTTACAATGGTTGCAGAATATGGTAATCGAATTTTTAACTATTTACATTCCTTAGAAATAAAATATAAACCAAATCCAAGATACATAGAAGAAATTCAAGATGATCTTTTATGGGAGCATAGATCAACTTTAATGGATTGGCTGGTTCAACTTCATTCAAGATTTAATTTATTACCTGAGACTTTATATCTTGCGGTTAATATAATAGACAGATTTTTAAGTAAGAAAACTATTTCATTATCAAGATTTCAACTTTGTGGAGCTGTTGCTCTGTTTATTGCATCAAAATATGAAGAAATTAATGTTCCAACAGTTTCACAAATGGTTTACATGGTTGGAAATCAATATCCAAGGGAATCGTTTTTAAGAGCAGAAAGATTTATGGTTGAGGTTTTAGGATTTGAATTTGGTTGGCCCGGTCCAATGTCATTTTTAAGACGTGGATCAAAGGCTGATGATTATGATAATGAAATTAGAACATTAGCAAAATATTTCTTAGAAATTACAATTATGGATGCAAGATTTGTTTCATCACCACCAAGTTGGCTAGCTGCTGGTGCACAATTTTTATCACGTAGATTACTAGGACGTGGTGATTGGACGGAAGCACATGTTTATTATACCGGGTATACATCAGAACAACTTTTACCACTTGCTGAAATTCTTGAAGAATGTTGTATTTCAGCTCAATCACATCATAGAACAATTTTTCAAAAATATAATGAGAGAAGGTTTAAAAGATCATCAGGTTATGTTCAAGAATATCTGCATGAATTATATCAAGATATTTAATAGTAATATTTTTTTGTGGAAATTTAATTTCTTAAATTAATTCATTTGCATTTATTGTTAATTTATTTTAGTTTTTTAATATGATCTTGAAGTAGGTTTGGTATATATAAATTTATTCATTTCCTTTCATTTCTGAGGAAAGTAGATTTTTTCTATTTGTATAGAGTGTCGTATAATGTTATCAATGGGTATAAAACATAAGCAAGAAGTAAGATTTGTATAAAATAAAATAACTGCAGTTCTCCAAAAAAAATAAAATATATTATTGAACCCTAAATCACGTGCAAAGCATGAGGGCTAAGTTTTCAATTTTTTGCCCTTTTTTTTTATATGAAAACTTTTTGAAAGGAAAAAAGCGCTTTTTTTTTTCTTTCTTTAACAAAGTTTTATTGTGACTGTGATAAATCTTTTTGGCCTAGGATGCCAGTTCGTGCGCGAAGGGAGACTATTGTATGGAGGGCATGGAGTCTAGTTTCAGCGAGGAAGGATGTGAAAAAAAAAAAATACATACAAAATTTAATCATTACTATAACACTCTTTAATAAAATTAATTTAGTTAAATTTGACTTTGAAAGGGTTAAATACCATATACACATATACATAAATAAAAATGTCTGGTTCCGGTGCTCAAGGTACTAAATTTAGAATGTCAGTATGTACAGTTTTACAATAAATATAATATACAAAACGAGTTAATCGATAATTTATAAGTTTAAACTAGATTAGTCAAATAAAGTATAGAATATAGTGAAAGAAATTGTTATTATTATGTTAAACTATTGTGATCAACTAGAAAAGGGAGCATTAATTTTTGTTTGGAATACTAAAGTTAACTAAAAGTTCAAAATGTCAATGTTTTCCATGAATAAATATATGAAAAGATTTTTATCATCATGCATGCTTATTCTATTAGTATTTAAATAGTCATTGAAATATTGTAATATTCAAGTTAAGAGGAATAATATTGAAGTCTCAAGGAGAAGTTTTTTAAAAATCTTACAGCCTGTTATTCAATTTATTAAACAAGTTTTTCAATATGTAATACAAGCTCTCCAGGTTATTATTCAGTTTTATTTTTTTATTCTATGGCAGCTAGATAAAAGTCATTTTTTTGCTAACTTACCTTTTTCTATCAATCAGGATCATGTTTTATTTTTTAACTATTCAATTTTTCCCACTATATTCAACACTAAAATTAATCAATAAACAAATACTAACATCAATAAATTTAATTTTTTACTTTTTTTTAATAATACAGCTTGCATTACCAACTGGTGCAGTTATGAACTGTGCAGATAACTCTGGTGCAAGAAACTTATACGTTATGGCTGTTAAAGGTAACGGTGCTAGATTAAACAGATTACCAGCAGCTTCTGCAGGTGATATGGTTATGGCTACCGTCAAGAAGGGTAAGCCAGAATTAAGAAAGAAGGTTATGCCAGCTATTGTTGTCAGACAATCTAAACCATGGAGAAGAAGAGATGGTACTTATCTTTACTTCGAAGATAATGCAGGTGTTATTGTTAACCCAAAGGGTGAAATGAAGGGTTCTGCTATTACTGGTCCAGTTGCTAAGGAATGTGCTGATTTATGGCCAAGAATTGCTTCTAACTCCGGTGTTGTTGTTTAAGTTTTTATTTAAATAGATAATATCATTGGTGCAAGGAATACGTTAAATCTTTGTATAACATAAAAATGCTTTAATTCGTTATTCAAGTAAATTCTAAGTAAAACTAATTAATTTATAAACTTCAAAAATAAACTTTTGGTAAAAGCTAACGAATATACTTATGTGCTTGCATATTAGGAGTAGTGAGAGAAAGGCATACATTTTTTTATTATGAATCTGGCAAGTTGAATCGGTTGTCAACATGAGCCGCATAATGTTTCCTTCTTTCACAACTTTTTACTTTATTTACTCTATTTTTTCATCATCTTTTGAGTTAAAGATATAAGATAAGAACATATAAACAGACTCATATCCACTGTTACATCAGGGATGCTAAAAACAACAATTGATGCAATTTGCCGTATGTACAATACATTCTATGTTACGCGTTGTTTCTATGTCCATGATACTAACTAAATTAATCAAAACTCATATACCACAGTATTATTATCATCAAGTAAAATACGTGACAGAAATGAAGCCTTAGTGAGATTAGAAGATATAAATTTTACTTTGTCATCCTCCCAAAATGGCTTTGATCGGGAAACATTACTGAAATTGATTGAATCATTAGCATTATACATTGATATGGATCGTACAATTTTTGAAAAATCAAATGAAAATACAGTTGTTGAAATTAGACTGAACAAAGCTTCTTTTATTTTAAGATCAGTTATCATTAATATTCTTGCATCTAAAAAATTTATTTCATTATTTAAACCACGTCAGAGTGAAAGAATTATTGAAATTTTACTTCAAAATTTGACATATGCACCAGTAGATACTAATACTGAAATATTCGAGCCAGTTGCATTAAATTGTTTAAAAACATTGAATCATCTTTTAAAAATTCAATGCTTTAAAGACAATTTATTTCCTACTACATACGAAACACTATTTAACAGATCGATAAAATGCCTGAAGCTATTGGTTATAGTCAATAAGTCTTCTAAAAATGAAAACTTAATGGTCGAGTTGTTCATGTTGCTTTATGATCTTTTGAATCCATCTTATACTTCTAATCATACCTTTTTATTCAGTATCGAGAACAAATCAAGAGAAAGTAATTATGCAAAAATATTTCAAATTATTTTAGAGTATTCCAAGAACATCTTTGCAGATAATAAACGTGAGAGAGAATCATTAATATACGCTTTCAAAATCATCAATAAGTTATTGTTAGATTTATCAACTATTGATGTAAAACTGTGCCACAGATTATATAAGCTGGGTGTCACATTTATACTTGAAGTGAAAGCCATAACATCTAAAAGGTTTGTATCAGAACTTGCCATTTTTATTAATATTATTTCTCCATTTATTGCGGTTAGTACATTATATAAGATAAAAGGTGACAGTTGGAATATATCCAGACATGGTGAGTTGAAGACTCATAGCACGGTTCTTGATTCGACACGCACTGACCGGTCAGAAATATCTGAAGTTACATCCGTTATCATAAATCCGTCTTCTGAAGCTGAAGAAAGTAATATAGTTTCAGAGATTGAAGATGAAGAGTTTGATGTCACTACTGTAGCAATAAAAAATAATAAAAGAAAACGGCAAATTACAGATGATTCCAGTTCACAGCTATTGGATGATTTAAGCAAGGTTATTGAAATTGTTTTTAATTTGTTTCATGACAGTTCCTTAGAAAAAGAATTAGAATTGCCAAATAATTCTATAAATCTTCACATTTTTCCTTTCACAAATAAATCCAAATTGAATTGGTTTCACATGAAACATATTTCATTAACAAAGGGTTATCGTTCTACACCATGGTTACTTCGCTTGGGGTTGGTTAAATTGATAGTTAGTTTTTATGACTTGAAAAGTGAGTTGTCCGACAAAAAATCATTAGCAGAAACAGGAAACGCTTTTAAACGCCAAAGAGCAGCCGGGTTGAGACAAGGAGATAGTTTTCAAATATCCGACTATATTCAATATTTCGATAATTTTTTAGACTTGATTTTGTCGTTATTATCAGAAGAACCATTTTCGAATGATTTATACAATTGCACGATAGCACAATTGTTAACATTGGGGTTTGGGGACATATCTTCCAATTTTGAGCTTTTAAGTTCTCAGTCTCTACTGAATCAAATAATTTCAAACAAAACTGAAATTTTAACCGAACTTATAAATATTTTTGAGAAACAAGATAATCAGCTAAAATATTGGGTTTTTTTTTCCATCAACTTGTTTTATTCTATATGTACTGATATCAATTATAAAATTACTAAAAATAACAATTCGGACAAAGTTGATAGTCGAAAATTAAAATCTACCGACAGCGGTGAATTATTAGATAGAAATTTATCCAACAAATTACTAAAATACAGTCTAGAATTTTTGAAAGATTTGAACTTGTCAAAACTTTCTTGCATCTTATTGTCTCATCTTTCCATTTTTTATTTCACATTTAATAGTAAGTCTACCAATTTAGACAAATCCATAATACAACAATATGAAAATATTATTGACCTTTCAGAAATAAACGGTCCCGCAGTTTTGTCCAAGGAATCGGTTTTATTCTGGGTTGCAAGTGTTAATATTTGCAAAAACTTCAAGTTTAAGAATATCAAGTTTCATAATTCGTTCAATTCCAAAGATTCTCAGTTATATAGTAACAAGATATGTAATTGGTTATTAAGCAAATCAGATCAGCTTGCAACACTTACAGATTTAAATGATATTATTTCCGTATGCATGCTTTATTCTTGGACTTCTGGTATTGATAGGATTGAATTATCTCCTGACTCCATAAACGACATGGAAAATTTTTATATGGGCGAGTCACTTAATCTCGTTCAAAATATCGTTAATAAAATGAATTTGTGTGATTATATTCTCATGAGGCAGTTGCCTAAATCCTTTTCATCAGAGGAACAGAATCCATCACCTGTAAAGGAAGAAATATTGACTGTTGAAGATTCAACTATTCAAAGACTGAAGCTAACGTTGAACAATTTCATTGCCTCGATTTTAGACAATCCTACATGTAAACAACTTACTCGATGGTGCATAGCAACGTGTATTTTCTTGCGTGGTCAGGGGTTTGGCTACGATGCTATGTTGGATAAAATGATTGATGTCACAAGAGAGAGATTTACAAATATGAACATCGATACATACTCTTTACAATTTTTTGAAAATTTTTTGGATGCCATATATTATATTCCTCTTTCTAGAGAAAAATGGATTAGAAAAATTTCAGAAATTATTTCGTTATCTAATATTATTGAGATTTCTCTTCGTAATTTAAATTTTCGAAATAAAAACATTGATAACTACGATGAAGATAACATCATTGATATCTTTAATCCATTTATGCCTACGAAAACCACAGAAAGGTTCGATGAAACATTACCTGATTACTCGTTTTACAATTACATGAATTTATATAACTCTCACAATTTTGAGCAGAACGTAACCAATGCCTGTTTGAAATTTAGTACGATCCCGAATGATTTTAATCGAGGAATTGAGAACACTTTGAAATTCACGTCAAGAATCAAATCCAAATTCAAATATATGGCGACACAATTTGAAATCTTAAAGTTTATTGAAGATAATAATATTTATAAACTGCCCGAGAATATTTTGGATCTTTTTTTTAATGAACTTACTTCATTGTTAGAAGATCATACCACAAAAACCTATGAATGTTCCCTTGTTTTAATCTGTAAAATTTTTGGCATTTTTTCACGTGTTTGGTTAGAGGCAGATTATACAGGTATTAATTCTGATGGGAAAGCAGTGTACGATTTTCTTTTCAATCTATATCAGAAGAAAATGATACACACAGAAGAAACTTTGCTAGAGTTTTTCAAATTTTTGTTGAAGATACTGAAAAACTTACATCCTTTTGTACTTGAATTTGAAAAAAGCAAGATTCTTGACAGCATTACAGTTTGCTTTTCCTCATTTAGTAATTTTAACAAATATCAATCATCTTTCTATATCAAAGAACTTATTAAGGATACGAAATATGAAAAATTTGAGGTTTACAGCCGTGTTGTCAAATCTTTTGCAGATCCTCAACAGTCAATAGAATCTTCTGCCACTTTTTGCTATTTTTTGACGTCCATATCTTCGTCATCAGAATCATTGGTTGTGGCAACTGTTTGCAACCTTCTAGAAATTTCAACTCACGAACAAATTAGGGTGTATTTACCTCATGCAATTAATAATATTACGACTATGAACGAAATTTCTAATTCACATGATTTGTTTTGGAATTTCAAAGAAATATTTTTTAAATGCTGGGAGAGCTTTGAATTACCAATACAACAGTTTCCATATGAACTATTCGGTTTTTTTTCATTGGATAATTTTTTCATGAGAACATATAAAGAAATTACAGCACTATCACTGGCTTATAATCACAAGTCAATGATACCAAATTTAGCTCAAAATACAAACATGAAGCAATCGTCTATTGTCAATGATTCCATTTCTCTTTCCATTACACTGTCATGGACTAAAGGCGGAATAAAAAATAAGATATTTAAATCTTTTGAAAAATATTTTACATCTTCAAAATCCTTAAAGAGTAATATAAAAGAACAATTTTTGCTCATTATTTTTCAACTTTTCAGATTTTGTGATTGCTCCTCGGAGTCTGATTTAGAAGTTATATTTACTGAATCAATTAACGGTGGGACCAAAGAAGTACCCTTTTTGAAAGACTCAAAGAAACTATCATTTCTTGACGAATATGAACTTTCGATCAAGCCTAAAGGTTGCATTGAAATGATAAACTATTTTGCTGATACATGTGGAATCAATGAAATTTGGACAGTCCCAGTTGTTTATCACATCTCCTCTAAACTATTGCTTTTAGTTGAATCTTCAGTATTAACTATCGAAAAGAAAATGCATCTGAGAAGATTGAAATTGTTGTATATGCTCTCACCCAACGGATTTACGAACCCAAAGGTCTGTGATTTGCTGGTGAAAAATTTATCACCATATTTACTTGATTCAATCTTGGCCAGTGACTCAGCTGTAATTATGAAATGTATATTGCGTTGCAATGAGGCCACAATTTCCAATCTTTCTGTTACCTTTTGGATAATTCTATTGACCTATTTGCTCAGAAGGGATTGTGCCAGGTGTCCTGAAATAAGATCATTGAGGACGACGATGTTAGAATTACAATGTAAGGTACGACTGGAAAAATATTCTTTTATGTTTAACTATGGTTTAGGTGTTATGGATACAGGTGAAAAAATTATTTCTTTCTTTCAAGTGGTGGAATTTGTTAATCAGTTCTGCAAAGATACGGTTAACACATCTATTTTTGTGCAGTATTTATCTCTTTTATTTGAATGCAGTCAATATGTACTTAAACTCGATGCTCGTACAACTGACAGCTTTTTACTAACTCCAATATTTATTCAAAATATTTATAATATCAAACTACAGTATTCTAAAGAAATTTCCAGGCCACTGCTGCTTTGGATTGGAAAATGTCTTGGTATGTATTATCAGGTCAAAGGGAAATGTCCATACACAGAAACTTTTGAATTTGACAGCCATCTATTACAACAAAATAACAGGTTAGACTTTAATAAAGAAGTCAAATCTCTTGATTCAATTTTTCAAATAATGATAAATGAATTACCCTCAGCATCTCTTAAATCTAGATACTGTTTTGAAACAATTGTAGGTGTTATTTTATTCAAAAAGAAGGTTGTAACAGAAGATATTGCACTTTATGTTTCGTATAACAAGTTATTCGAACCATTCGAAGACTTTATCTATCCTATGGGAAACTATATGTGCTCTCTTTCAATTGCGCAGGTAGAGACAGATACATTATCATATTATAGACACGGACTAGAAGTTGTACTGAATGGATTTTCTACAAGAATTGTTTCAGATCATCATGAAAAATGGGTTACTCAGGTTTTATTTTCGGTTATCAATGAGCTGAGTTCTCAAACATCCATTATAATGCTGTTAGCAAATTACATATCTCATATTCCTTCATTTGCCATAAAATGTTTTTGTCCTCTACTTATTTATTTTATTGAAAATCAACCCATTAAGCGTGGAAAACTTATAGGCATAATGATCCATGATTTTTTTGTTGAAGATCCGGAAAAATTATCTACCGAAGCAATTTCATTGTTTGTTGAGCTAGCTTTACTTATACGTGTGGGAACAAAAAGTGGAAATGAAAAGTTCATTTCTGTTTCTAGGCACTTGGATATACCTCACATATACGAAGCCGCTTTGCATATTGGAAAGAATAAGGCAGCCTTAATGTTACTAGAAGATTATTACACTAGCGTAGATTTAATTGATATAGATTCGGTTTTAGCAGATGTAAACGGAAGCACATTCCTGAGAACCATTTATGAAGGAATAGAGGATAGTGATTTGGTATTTGGTTTGCCTATTGTTCCTGAGTTGAGTTATGGATTAGAAATTTTAAGAAACAATGGTATTAAGTGGGGTGAAATGATGTTTAATAATGCCAAATTTGAGGCAAGCCTACAGGGATTTGGTAATAGTGAAAACAAACCAGTGCAAGATATTACAACAACAATGATGGATATGGGCTGGTCTGGCATTTCAAATATTGTTAATGAATATTCCAACGAATTATCAAATAATGAAAAAGATGGTTATTCGGATATCTTTTATGAGCAATTGTGGAAACTGAATCAATGGGACATTCCCACTTCCGAAGACTCCATGAGTGAGAATAGATGCATTTATAACACATTGAAGCAGATAAAAGAATCCCCATTAAGAGCCCTACAAATATGCGAAAATTCTATGGAAAGATTAGTTGTGTCAGATATTTCCAATTTTGGAAGACCCGGAGTTAAGTCAAATGAGCCGCTAGAGTCTTGGATGAGATCACTCTGCTTTTGTAATGTTATTGGAGGAATCCTGAAAATTAGGGAGTCTGATTTTGATATTGCATTAGAAAATTTTGAAAAATCCACCACCTGGTTTAAATATTCCAAGGCTAATGACTTTGAGAATATATTATTAGGGCGACGTGCCATTTTTGAGATAATGGGAGAGTATAATATAGTACGAGAAATACACAATTTTTATATCTCATCTGAAACATGTTGGTTTGGTGTCGTTAATGAGCTACATACGTACAATCATTTGATGACTTCTAAGGGGTTGACCCAAAAAGCCATAAATGCTGCAGTATATTTAAATCAAATTTCTTGTCATTTTTTTAAAGGAAAGAACAATTTTGTTGATCGGATTTCGAAATACAATCTAGCTAAAGCATTTTGGACCCAACAATCGGAAACAAGATTTCCTGTTGAAACTTTGAGGGAGATAATTAAGAAAGACAAAGTAATTGACTCTATAGAGGATGACGTACCTAATCATCCACAAATAAGTTCTGAATTTCTGATGGCAACATTGGCACAATGGTGTGATCAATGCAAACAGGTAACTTCATCTACTGTTATGAAAGAATACATAGATCCAATTGTTCAAAATTTGAGTAAAGATAATGGTGACGAGTATAAAGATTTAGGGCTAACCTATCACATCATGGCTAAATTCTGTGATAATCAAGTAACAAAATACGAGGAAGACACATCAATCTCCAAGCTTTCACAATCAATTCATAATTTGGAAAAGGATATTCAATCACTAACAAAATTTCTCCGTGAAGATAATGTCAAAGAGAAAAAGCGGTATGCATTGCAAGATTTGAATCGACTAAAGATAAGACATAAAACCCAATCTAAAGAATTGCTAGCGGCTAAAACAGAAAAAGATGAATATATTGAAAAGGCAATAGATTTTTATTTAAAGTCCATTGCGTTGAATAACGATGATATGATGGAGAATGACATAGATCGATTTTGTTCATTATGGCTTGAACATAATTCTGTTAAGTTGGATGAAAATGAACTGATATCTTTGCCAAGCTTTAATTTTGTTTCGTGGAATAACCAATTAACATCCAGACTTCTTGATGATGATACAAAATTCCAAAAACTACTGAAAAATCTTATTATTAATATTGCCATGGCCCACCCTTTCCATACTTTGTACCTGCTTAAATCACTAAGAATGACTAAAAAGGAGTCTGATGATGCTGCTGCTATTTCAAGAGGGAGTTCTACTGAAAAGATATGGGAAATATTGAGCGGATCTACTGTTAAGTTTAATGTCGAAGGAATGACTGATATCCTTGAGGCGATTGATTCATTTGCGGACAAAGCTGTTGAAATTTCAAATGTTAAATTGAAAAATACCAAAAAAGTTTCAATAACAAAACTACCGGATTCCAAATGGTGGATTGATATTTTACCAAGTCTTTTATTACCATCACCAGTTAAAAGCTTAGAAGTTCTTAAATATTGGCCATATAGAAAAGATGAACTTTCAATTATATCAAAAATCGATGAGATGGTATTAATTGCAGCGTCTGGTGTCAGTCATCCAAAGATAATGAAAATTTTATTATCAACGGGTGAAACACAAAAAATGCTTTTGAAGGCCCCAGATGATTTACGTCAAGATTCAATTATGAAACAAGTGTTTGAAAAGGTGAATAAGTTACTATGGAAGGATATAGAGACAAGGAAACGAAAGTTGAGAATAAGAACATATAATGTTTTACCACTTGGTCCATCGTCAGGAGTACTAGAGTTTGTACCAAACTCAATGCCTTTGGTAGATATTCTTAAGCCATTACACAAGGAAGATCCAATTGATATTAATGAAGCACGTTTGAAAATGAAAGAAGTTCAAAATCAATCTAAAAATGTCAGGTATCAAACTTACAACAATATATGTAAGAATGTGACACCAAATTTGAGAGTATTCTTTTTTAATAATTTTACATCGCCAGATTCTTGGTTTGCTTCAAGATCTTTATATTGTCATGGAATTGCTACTACATCAATAACAGGGTATGTTTTAGGAATAGGTGATAGACATTGTAACAATATTTTATTAGATAAAGCATCGGGAGAACCTATTCATATTGATTTTGGTGTTGCATTTGATCAAGGTAAGGCATTGCCTGTTCCGGAGACGGTCCCGTTTAGGTTAACAAGAGATCTTGTTGATGGGCTGGGTATTACAGGTGTGAATGGTATGTTTAATAAAAGTTGTGAGCACGTATTGAGAGTATTGAGAGATAACACGCAATACATTTGTGGCATTTTAGATGTTTTGAAATATGATCCATTATATTCATGGACATTATCACCGTTAAGAAAGAAAAAATTACAACAAATCTATTTTAATGCAGATGAAAGTGATAAAGGAATTGACGAGTTTATCAAAACTGACATGGATTCGGAAGCCAATGCTGCTATAGAGACGGTTAAAAAAAAACTCGAAGCCAAAGGATTGAGTGATGAAGCTGTCGTTAGAGAATTGATACGTGAAGCTACTGACTCGAAGAATTTATCCTTAATATTTATGGGATGGAGTCCGTTCTTGTAGTATTGTTTTTTTTCTTTTTTTTTTTCTCTTTCTTTGTATAAAATGATGATATATGAAAATATAAAAATACAAATAAAAAGATGATGAAAAAAAAAATGTAATACAATTTACATAGAGTAAATAATTAATTTGAAGTAATTATAAAATACATTAAGTAGTTAAAAAAAGGAAAAAAAAAAAGAGACACTAATAATATTGATACATGAAGATGGAATATTCAATAAAACCAAAAAATATTAATTGGAGGTTTAATTTAATTTCTTAATTCCATTGGGATATTTTGATTATTGTAGCTTTCTCTATCTCTGTTAAAGTTTCCTCCTCTGTTGTGATAGTTACCATTATTTTGGTTGAAATTCCTGTTGTTTCGCTTTTGATTGTTATATCTATTTTGCCTGTTATTATTATTATTGTTGCTATTGCTGCTATTGTTGTATTGTCTGTTATTATTACGATTCATGTGGCTTTCCTTTTCCCTTTGTTGTTGTTCTTTGAATTTTTCAATAAATTCGTTACCCATTCTGAAAAGTTTTATAGTAGTACCTCTTAAATATATACGGTCAATCTTGTGAAATGGTTCATCTTGTTCCAAAGAAACCAAAGCAGAGATAAGTGTCACGTTCATATAAGAATCACAGTTTTCAAGGGTACCGTTGACGACACCACCACTTTTCAATTCAATAACAACAGTTTCACCCTTTACAGCATTAAGGAGATACAATGGAAGCATTCTAAACTTATTCTTTTTTTGTTATAATATTGTAGTTTATAATATAATCTTTACAAATAGACAAGAGAAAGAAATTGATAAGCTGTTTGCCTTAAACCTTGTCCATTTCATCCCATTTTTCTTCATCCTCAACTTTTTTTTCTCCCTATTCATCGACGCGACTATTCTTTTTTTTTCTTTTTTTTCTTTTTTTTTTTGAGGAGATTCGGAAGAAGATTGATTAAAAAGCAGTGTTTTATAAATAACTTTTGCTGTGTTTCAAATTTTAAACTTTAAACGATTATAAGTTTAATTATTGAAATTTAGTTTGATTTTATTAATCAAGAGTTAGTATTTATATACTGAAAGATTTTTGTTTGTCAATTGGACAATTCAGTGGTGTATTATTATTATTATTATTATTTTTATCAACTAATTATTTCCTTGAAATAAATCACTATTGTCAAATAACACTGATTAACAATTATGGGGGTGTTAGATCTCTCCTCAAATAAATGTTATCCATTAGAAACACCCAATTGTAAGAGTTTAGATTTACGAGAAAGATTAGATTGCAGAACAGGTTCTTCAGTAGATATATTCAATTCAAGAATATTCGTTTATGGTGGATGTGTTTTGGAACTGAATCTTCAACCGGGATTCACGTTAGATTCTATAATGGAAGCATTCATTGAAAAATTGAAAGATATGAACAATGGATACGTGGATACAAATATTGACTATAATAGCTTTCTATCGACAGAATCTTTCAGATTGAGTTTAATAAATAGAAAATGGAGTCATTATGAGATAAATAAAGCAAATAATGTGGAAATTCCTGCACCTAGAATGTTTCATGCAATGTGCACATATGATAATTTCATTTATATAAGTGGTGGTGTAAAATTTGATAAATTCAATAAGTTAGAGGTTTTGAATGATGTATGGAGATTTGACACACTCGATAAACAATGGAAATGTTATTATCCAAATGGGAATGATGTTCTCTCTTATAGATATGATCATATATTAAAGGCTATTTCTAATCTTGAAATATTCGATAAAAGTTTAATTCATCCTGGTATTTTCATCACAGGTGGTTTAAATAAAGATGGTGGTTTTGTTAACAATATCGAATTGTTTGATATATTAAGTGAAAAATTTCATATATATGATAGATTAAACCTAATTGAATTCCGACATTCCAAAGACGAGTCATCATTTGAAGGAAATGTGAATTTGAGGAATTCATTGAATGCTTTATATACAACCACCTGCCAAATTTCAAATGATACGAGATTATATGCATTCGATAAATCACCCAATACGGATGAATATGAACCTATAATTCTTTTCAATAATGATGTTAGAGGTGTTAGATATCCTCGTAATAATACTTCTGATATCAATGGTATATCAGATATGGTATTTCCAACAATGGGTATATTCGGTGAAAATATTATTATGGTTGGATTTACTGAAGATCAACACAAGATATCATCATTCATTTATAATTATAAATCCGGATCATGGACAAAACTTAAAATTTCATGTATGCATAAGATTTATTCTCATAAACTCTCTAAAGGATTTGTTTGGGAATCACATCATAAGGTGGTCTTTTTAGGAGCCAGTACGATGAATAATAATGCGGGATCTATAACCTATTTTGATAATCTTATAGTTTTATCTTTGCCATTTACAAATTTTTTTGGTAAAAAATCCATGAACTTGTTATATAATTCAAGAAACTTGGGTTTAATGAGTGGTAGTTCCAGTATGCAGGGATCATTGAATCTAACTGATATTGTTTCAACAAATACTCAAGGATCCAAAAAAAGAGCTGATTCAATAACCTCTTCGAGCTCTAGTTTTAGTCATACTCGTAATATACCTAAAAATGTCCAAGAACATACCGGTGGCTTTGCAGGTTATGCTTATCATGTTGCACAACAGATGCAAGTGAATTCTATTAAATCAGTTTTACCAACATATGCAATTGCAATAGGGAAAAATGCGTTTGAAAGAATAACATCGTTTTCAGATTTTGATTTCATATGTTCTGATGGTACTACTATTTCAGTTCCATTAACTTTGTGTCGTAGACGTTGGGGTATAGGATTTGATGAACTTTTCGTATCTGCGTATGCCCAAGCTTTTTTAGAAGGAAATTCACAAGATCAAGCATATTCGACAAGATCAAATTCTACTAACTCATTTGCTTATGCCGATGGTAATGATATTGGTGAAAATTCATCCATGGCTTCAAAACATAGCAATTCTGGTCCATATTTCAGGTATCCATTTCAAGAAAAAGATTCACAATCTAATATGGATATATCACCGAATAGAACTAATAATAGAGATTCATTACCATTAGTTGCATCGAGACATAATTCACTTTCTGGAAGTTTATATCCATCATCTGCATTGCAAAGAGTTTCATTATCTCTGTCTCAGTCTAGAAGGAATTCATATAATATTTCATCTTCTAGAAATAATTCAGTTACTTATCTTCAGCCTTCCAGACGTAGTTCACTGAGTAATTTAGGCATATCAAGGAGAAACTCGACAGGAAATCCACATATCAATCAACCTATTAGTCGACGTGGATCAGCACTTTCTAGAGGCTCAGTTTTATCATCATCAGGGAATTCATTTAATTCATCATCACCAAATCCAGCATCACGTCCATTACAGAATCATTTTCAAAAACAACAAGGGTCAAATTCCCCAACATTTAATGGATTAAATCAATTTAGTTTATCACCTATATCTACGGGTTCTAAACCACTATTGAATGATAACGATCAAAAAATTCCATTAAGTCATTTAAATTCGATTGACTTGAATGACGTACCACCACCACCACCAATGCCAACAGTTTTACCTGATGGTAAGCCAATGCAGAATGATAATTCAAGATCATTATCTCGTACATTATCTGAAATTTCTGTAAATGACAATACATTTTCCAAAAAAGAAAGTATTTCTGATTCAACTTTATCTAATGCAGGTAATTTTGACGGAAATTCAGATAGACCTCTAGATCCAACAATGAGATTCAATCCATTGCGTATTCCAAGAGTTTTATATTTACCATATTCAAGAAATACAGTGCATGGTATTGTTGAATATTTTTATAGTGGTCAGCTTGGGGCCAATTGGAAGTTATTTCCCACAGGAATTGAATTATTATTTGCAACTAAACAATTAAGTATACCACTATTGTATGATTTGGTTTTAGAATTATTTTTTGTTGTTTTGGGTATAATGGAAGCTGCGTTAAAAGCTAAATTAATTTTATATTTAGAATCAAAAGGTAATTTTGATGATAAGAATGATCATATATATAGCATACTTGATATCAAAGGAAATGATGATTTGGATATGGATTGGGAATTATTATTAGAAGCTGCCAATGAAACCAGAAGAGATTCAGGATCTACAATATCAAGTGATTTAGAATTTGATGATAATAAACATACAAGTACAATAAACAATTCTGATTTCTTGGATTTGGGACCAACAGATAAGATTGAACCGACATTAATTTCATGTGAAATGAGTCCTACCGCCACCAAATTTGGTGAAACTTCTAATTATTCAAATAATTTAGATGGAATCAATGTTGATACTAATGAACAAAAGATTAAAGATGAAGGTGAAATTAAATTAACTACAGCATCATTAGATGAAGATGGATATAAATCATTTGATGATAGTGATGATGGTGAAGAAAATGATTTTTTAATGAATTCATTTAAAAAATTTAATTTAAATGGTAAGAATAAAGAACCATCTGAAAAGTTAAAAAAATGGCCAACATTTAAAGAATTGACGAATGATGAAAATAAAAATATATATTCGTTATCTATAATTGAGTTGTTTATTGAAACCGGTTTATTGATTAATGATACCAAATTAATGTTACAGGCAATTCATGTTAAAGAATTATTTATCAAAGTACGTGATATTAGAAAAAATAAAAAGTCTCAAGAAGAGAAAACTGACAATGAAACAAAACCATCAGAAGAAGAAACTAGCATTTTGCCGAAAAATAATGCAGGTACTACTTCATTAACTGAAATTGGTACAAAATCAACTGAACATGATATCAATGACACAGGAGATGTTGACCCATTATTTAAGGGGGAAGATATTAATAACGATGCAGATACTGCAATTGTACAGAAAAGTTCAAATAATTCTTTAAACGATGGGTTAACATCAGTAACAGAAACAGCAACAACTAATATTACAAATGATACATCAGATAGTATATCAAGTAAGCCTTTAACAAGAATAAAATCATTACCATCTACATTACCTACATCACAAGATTTGGTGGAGAAGGAGGAATCAAGAAATAAAAATGCTTTAGGTATTAATGAAGGTATTAAATTACAATTTAAGGATAATAATAGTGTAAGTTTAAAACCTGTAAAATCATTTGCTAGTATGAGATCTGTACCTGGAAGAAGAAATCACTTAATGGGAGGTTTGGATGAATCAGCATCAATTGTTAGCCAAGGCACCAATATAAGTATTGGTGGTATAAATGATAGTAGTAGTAGTTTATGGCAAAGTATAACAAATACTTCGACCAAGAGTGGTGGTGAAGTCAATAAAAATATTGGTGACAAAATTGGTAAAACTAACGGTAAATACAACGGAAAAAACAATAAAGACAATGAAAAAGAAAGGGATAAGAAGGTTAGAAAGGGTTTTTTTGGTCGTTTCAGATCTTGAATATTTGTAAAATTTGTAAAATTTGTAATTTAATTGATAACAGAATACTTTATAAAATTGTGGAAATCGGTCAAATTTATCCGAAAAACGCTTGATGATCAATAGCGGAGCAGCGACGGGGTAAAGGAATAAATGAAAAAGGTTGGCTCAGCGATTAATTAATTTTTTTTTATTGTATAAAAGGAGTGAGAAGAAGGGGAAAATATGTATAATTAGTTGATTATATTATTTATGACTACAGCTGTTTTCATCTTATTTTCATTTAATTTTGAGCATTGAAATAAATTACCATAAAAATAAATATGTCCCGTCTTGTACAAATTGTCAAGGATACGTTTATCCCAGTTGCGCCACATAATTTACCAAATGAATATTGTTTAAATGCACAAGCTGAGACTTTTGGTATTAAGAAGGGGAAAGAGGAAAAACCATGGGTATCTGGAGTTGTTGAATATAACGAATGTTTTGATGATCATGATATTGAAGCCTCTAATGTGGTAAATAATTTAAATTCAAATTCAAATTCAAACTGTAATGTTGATAATCCTGACGATTATGGCAAAGAAATGTTAGATTCAACAAATACATTTTCAGATAATTCAACTTCGATTGAATATTGGGAATATGAAGCAGGTCGAACGCATAGAAAATTGAAAAGAAGACAGATTGAACTTATTGCAATTGGAGGTACAATTGGTGTTTCTTTATTCGTTAATATTGGATCTTCATTGACCTCAGGTGGTTGTTTATCTCTATTATTAGGTTTTAGTATTTGGTGTATACCCATTCTTGAAATTACTTGTTGTTGTGCAGAAATGGTTTGTTATTTACCTATTAAAGGTGCACCATTTTGTATTTTTGCAGAAAGATTTGTTGATGAAGCTTTCGGTGTAATGGCAAGTTGGAATTTTTGGGTTTTAGAATGTGCTTTAATACCTTTTGAATTGACTTTATTTAATACATTAATTCATTATTGGACTTCAAATTTTTCAGCCGCAATTCCTTTGTCTATTGAACTAGCAGCTTATTTTATTATTAATGTAGCAGCTGTTAAATGGTATGGTGAGGCAGAATTTTGGTTATGTATTGGTAAAGTTTTATTAGCAGTTGGTTTAATGATTTTTACATTTATTACAATGGTTGGAGGAAATCCAACACATCATGCATTTGGTTTCACCAATTGGAAACATACACCTCTTATGTTAGAATATTATAATACTGGTGCATTAGGTAAATTTCAAGGTTTTTTATCATGTTTAATCAGTGCATCATATATGATTGCAGGTCCTGAATATTTAAGTATGGCAGCTGGTGAAACTATAAATCCAAGAAAGATTTTACCTGGTGCATTTAAAGGTGTTTTTTTTAGATTGACAACATTCTTTATTGGTGGTGCAATTTGTGTTGGTATTTTGTGCAATTCTCAGGACCCTTTGCTTTTAAATGCAATTTCTAATGGTTTACCAGGTGCTGGTTCTTCACCATATACAATTGCAATGTATAACATGAAAATTAAAGTTTTACCTCACATTTTAAATGCAATGTTATTGACATCATGTTTTAGTGCTGGTAATTCTTATACTTTTTGTTCTTCAAGAACCTTATATGGATTATCAGTTGATGGTAGAGCACCAAAAATTTTCAGTTATTGTAATAAGCAAGGTGTCCCAATTTTTTCTGTTTTAGTTTCCTTAGCTTGGGGTGGTCTTGGATTTCTTCAATTGAGTGAAAATGCAAATAAAGTTTTAAATTGGATTATTAACTTAATTACCGCTTCACAATTGATTAATTATTTTGTTATTTTGGTTACATATTTACATTTTAGAAGAGCTGTTATTAAGCAAGGTTTGGATAGATCAAAATTCTCGTTTAAGGCATGGTTTCAACCTTATTCTTGTATAATAACTTTGGTTGTGGTATTCATAATGGTATGGTTGCAAGGTTATTCTGTTTTCTTACATGGAAACTGGTCAATTGATACATTTTTATTTTCTTACCTGATGTGCTTTGTTGATATATTTATTTTTATAGTTTGGAAATTATACAAACGGACAAAGTATGTTTCCAATCCAGCTGATGTTGATTTAGTTACTGGTCTTGCAGAAATTGAATATCATGAACATTTGCTTGAAAAACAGAGGCTGGTTTATAAAAAGGTTAACAAATGGGAAAGATGGCTTCAAAAAGTTAACCAAGTATTATTCGGTAAAAATTGAATTTTATATTTACCATTAAATTTATTTGTTTTGCATTCAATTTGGATCGTATCATATCATATCGTGTCGTCTCGTATCGTTTTAATTTAATTTATTATTATTTAATCAACGTAATTTTTTTATGTTATTGCATTTTACGAATTTAGAATGATTTTTACACACTTGGGACTATAGAGTGAGAGTAATATTTTCTATCAAATTTAACGAAAAGAGGAGTGGGAGGAGAATTTGAAAAAAAATCATTTACACGTAAACATTACCTTCCGCATTGCAACATATATTATTTATAATATAATGCTGTAAAGCAATTGAGATTCTATTTAGACAATGAGTACCAGTTTACTTAAATTATGCGTTCAGTCATTTACTAGTCAATTAATTCCTACAATGGTAAATATGCCATACGAAACAATTTTGTTGATCTTACAAACTCGTTCAGAACTCGTTCATGATCACAAAATCGATGCACATATGACTTCATTTGAAACAATCAAACAGTTTTTAATTCAAGAAGGTTTTTTCAGTCTATGGAGTGGTTATACACTGAAATTATATGCAAATTGTATAAATAAATTCACTAGTAATAATATTGTTAATTTTTATGGTTTATCAGATATAGATCCAAACATTCCACTTTTACAAAGATACAGTAGATTCTTAATGGGTATGTTATCAAAAACAATCATTTCATGGTTGTTAGGATATTGGATCATTATTGGTTGGTCTTGGAAAGTAACTGCATATACCCATGGAAAGATTACTGAAAAGGAAAACTCAAAGGGGAAGACAAAGAAAACAAAACATAATAGTAGTCCAATTTTAACAAGTAAATATGCAAGTTTGAGTAATATAATCAAAGAAATTAAAATAAATATTACATTAATGAAGTTCCTCTTTATTTGTAAAATTGCTAGTGATGTCTGTCATTTGACAATGGAATTTTTTTGTGACGATTTTTTTACTGATGCATTTTCTACGGTTAATCCATTAATACGATCAAAATTGATTCATTCAATTATAATTTTCATGTGTAAATTTGCAACATGGCCAATTGAAACCTTAATGTACAAAGTAGCCGTTGGTTCAAGATATAGAGGAAATAAAAACTTTGGAAAACTTTTGGAGAGAATAAACAAAACCTTGCAACAAGAAGGAATGTTGCAAACCCTTTTCAACGGTTTCCCCTTATTTTCCATGGTTCAATTGTTTTATTTACTCTTCAACGTTGCAATGAATGTATTGGCCGATGTGAACAAACAAAGAAATGTCAGGTGACTGGCTGGCTTGTAGTACTCCGGCATTACGTAACTATTGCGTGGTCATTAAATTCGGACAATGCGTGGTGTGTCTATTTATTAATATGGTGATGATCGCCAGCAATTTAATTAATTTATTTTTTTATTAACCTTTTCTTATTTATATATAACGTTTGTTTTGTTTTTTTTGGTTCTTTTTCTCTAATTGTATTTAGCATATTATTTCTCATTGTAATAATTTGAATTATAACTAAGAAATATAATTGAACAAATAAAATTAAAAAAAGATAAAATACATGTACGATGTCATCATCTTCAGTTGAAGGAATTAAAGCAAAATCTAATAGTGACTTAGCTTCGCATGTTCTTTATACATCATTTACAGTGCTTTCAACAGCAGATTATGAATCACTAATCAAGTTTTATAAAAAATTGGGCTTTAGAATTGTGAAAACTTTTTCCAAAGATTCCTATGTTTCTAACAATAAAACCATTTCTGGTATTTCTACAGATTCAAGAAAAGAATGTTGGTTAGAATCATTTCCATGTACTAGAACTGATTCAAAGGGAAATATAATTCCATTCCAAGAAACAATTGAATATTCACATCCTGAAATTTCAAATAATAATTCATTGTTAAATAGAGGTGTTGTTTTAAAAATTAGACTTGTATCACATGATGTTAATAAAAATATTGAATTACCAGGTAGAATTGTTTTATTAACTTATTCATTAGATACAATTAAAAAGATTGCAGAAAATGAAGGTTTTAAAGTTATCAAACCTTCATTAGTTGAAAAATCATTAGTTGAATTCTTTTTAGAAGATCCTGTTGGTAATTTAGTTGGATTTACTAACAAACCAATTTCAAATATTGATAATGAAATTAAATCAATTGATGATTATTTTACAAGTGATGAAAAAATTAAACAATTAAAGGAAGAAATTGAAAAAAGTCATCTTGATATTAAAAATTCAAATAAGAAAAGAATTGCAGTTTTAACATCAGGTGGTGATTCTCAAGGTATGTGTGCAGTTGTCAGAGCAGTTGTTAGGGCTGGTATTTATTTAAATTGTGAAGTATTTGGTTGTTATGAAGGTTATTCAGGTTTAGTTAAAGGTGGTGATTTATTAAAAAAATTAGAATGGGGTGATGTTAGAGGTTGGTTATCATTAGGTGGTACATTAATTGGTACTGCTAGATGTATGGAATTTAGAGAACGTGAAGGTAGATTAATGGCTGCAAAGAATATGATTTTACGAGGTATTGATGCATTAGTTGTTTGTGGTGGTGATGGTTCATTAACAGGTGCAGATTTATTTAGATCTGAATGGCCAGAATTAGTAAATGAATTAGTTTTAAATGGTACATTTACTAATGAACAAGTTGAACCTTATAGAAATTTAACAATTGTTGGATTAGTTGGATCAATTGATAATGATATGGCATTAACTGATAATACAATTGGTGCATTTTCATCATTAGAAAGAATTTGTGAAATGGTTGATTATATTGATTCAACTGCTTCATCACATTCAAGAGCATTCGTTGTTGAAGTTATGGGTAGAAATTGTGGTTGGTTAGCATTAATGGCAGGTATTTGTTGTGGTGCAGATTATTCATTTATACCAGAGAGGCCACCAAATTCAGAAACTTGGAAAGATGAATTAAAAGAAATTTGTTTAAGGCATAGATCAAAGGGTAAAAGAAGGACAACTGTTATTGTTGCTGAAGGAGCAATTGATGATAAATTACAAAAAATTACTGCAGATATTGTTAAAGATTGTTTAGTTGAAATTGGATTAGATACAAGGGTTACATTACTTGGACATGTTCAAAGGGGTGGTACAGCAGTTGCATTTGATAGATGTTTAGCAACAATTCAAGGTGTTGAAGCTGTTAAAGCAGTTTTAGAGAATACACCTGATACACCATCACCAATGATAAGTTTTTCAAATAATAGAATTATTAGGAAGCCATTAGTTGAAGCAGTTAAAATGACGAAATCTGTTGCAACTGCAATTTCTGAGAAAAGATTTGATGATGCAATGTCATTAAGGGATTCAACATTTAAAGAATTGTATTCAAATTTTTTAAGTATTTCACAAGGAGATGATAATAAACAATTATTAAGTGAAGATAAAAGATTAAATGTTGGTATAATTCATGTTGGAGCACCAACAGCTGCATTAAATGCTGCAACTAGAGCAGCAGTTTTATATTTATTATCTAAAGGTCATAAAGCATTAGGTATTCAAAATGGATTTAGTGGATTAATTAGACATGGAGCTGTTAAAGAACTTAAATGGATTGATGTTGAAGAATGGCATAATTTAGGTGGATCTGAATTAGGTACAAATCGTAGTTTACCATCAATTGATATGGGAGCAGTTTCATATCAAATGCAAAAAAATAATATTCAAGGATTAATTATAATTGGAGGATTTGAAGGATATCAAGCAGTTAAAGAATTAAAAGATGCAAGATGTAAATATCCAATTTTAAATATGCCGATTGTTTGTTTACCAAGTACAGTTTCTAATAATGTACCAGGTACAGAATATTCACTTGGAGCTGATACATGTTTAAATGTATTAGTTAATTATTGTGATGCAGTTAAACAAAGTGCATCATCATCACGTCGTAGAGTATTCGTTATTGAAGTTCAAGGTGGTAATTGTGGATTTATTGCATCATATTGTGGATTAGTAACAGGTGCATTAGCAGTTTATTCACCTGAGAATAAAATTTCATTAAATACAATTCAAGAGGATTTAGATCTTTTAGAGAAATCATATGCTAATGATCATGGTGATCAAAGATCAGGTAAAATTTTTATTAGGAATGAGAATGCATCAAAAGTTTATACAACTGAATTAGTTGCTGATATTATTAAAGAATCAGCATGTGGTAAATTTGAAAGTAGGACTGCAATTCCAGGTCATGTTCAACAAGGTAAGATACCATCAAGTATGGATAGAATTTCAGCAGCTAGATTTGCAATTAAAGCATGTCAATTTATTGAAGAAAATAATGAAGAAATTTCTAATAATATTAATAAAATTAATAAAAATATTGAAAGTTCAAATGATGAAGATTTCATTAAAATTGAGAAAGATCTGAAATATGTTTATAAAAATAACAAAAAGATCAATATTTCCAAGGATAATAATGCAGTTTTATGTGCAATTCAAGGTACACATGTTTATTTTAAGAATATCGATAGTGTTTGGAATGATGAAACTGATATAGTTGCCAGAAAAGGTGTATCAGTTCATTGGGAAAAGATTTCATTTATCAAT
>JAJMES010000294.1:0-36200 GCA_030574275.1 Pichia sporocuriosa
ATTATACTTCTTTTTTTTTTTGCCTTTTTTCTCCCTTTTTTATTCTTGACAAGGATAATTGAGGAACTAATTTATATACTGATTGAATATATTTTCAATTGACATTGATCATCTACTATTTACAATATTTTGTTTTTTTTCTTTTCTTTTATCAATTATATGGTTATCTAGGTACACAAGGATATAATCAATGCCATTATTCAGACGAGAATCTAGATCATCTTCCAATCAGAATTCACATTCTGATAATGCCTTCTATTTAGGCGCTTCATCAATTCCAAATTCTAATTCAACTACCCCATCTAATTCACCATCTTTGAAACCTACAACTTTCTCTGATAATAATCCGCAACAATTTCAGTTGAATCCTGTTATATCTTCAAATTCAATCAATTCAACAGTTTCTTCCATTAATGAAATCAATAATGATAATAATAATAATAATCGTAAGGTGCATAGGAGTAGTTCAGTATCACAGAAATTTAAAAATTTTTTTACAGGTTCAAATGATGATTCAATTAAAAGGGTCAATTCAACATCAAGTCTATTGAAAAAAAATTATCATAAACCTGGTTTAAATCAAGATGGCTCATCATTACTAAATTCAAATTCAAATTCGAATATAAATTTAAATTTAAGTTCTAGATCGCAATCACAATCACAAAATCCTTTACATCATCCACCTGTATTACCAATTCCTGATAGATCTCTGGGTAGACCTCAAACCAATTCTATTAACCAGAATTTAAAAAATAAATCAACAATTCCATCCGATCTTAATAATTCATTAAATAAATTAAAATTACAATCGGTTGTTACAAATGATATTGACTCAGAAATGGAAATACCTGATGATCAAATTCTTAAGCAGTTAAATTTAGAAATTAAAAATTCTTCAAATAAAAATAATAATAATAATAATAATCATATTCTTATTGAACAACCAAAACAATCAAGAATTCGCTCATCTACAGTATCTGCTAATTTATATCATTCAAATAATAATAACAGTAATAATAACAATTCAGATTTATATTCAATTCCAGCCTATAATGATAAAAAAGATGATAATTCACGTAATTCATCATCAAGTTCACAGTATATAAATTTAAATTCAAAAGATACTCGTAATAATTATAGTTTAAGACATACCGAGTCAGTTAATTATAGTTCAACTCATTTAAAACATGAACGTGAACAAATTGTTAAATTATGCAATGGACGTACTCATATTTATGAATTTGGTCGTTTGCATGAACATGACTATTCAAAATATAAAACTCATCCAAATAAACCAATTGCTGGATTTTTTAGTTGGATGAAAAAGAAAGAGGCTTCAAAAACTGAAAGGGATGATTCATTTGCTTTAATTGAAAAATCTGTTAGTTTATTACCTGATAAATATTCGAGTGATTTAATGCGAATTAAAAATAATCCAAAAAATTACATTTGGAACTATGATGACGATGATGATGATGATAGTGCTGATGATGTCGATGATGATAGTAGTTATGAAGATAATGATAATGTCAATAATAACACCAATAAGTCTAAACCTGATAAAAATGTAAATTTAAATTTGAATAATAAAAGGCCAAGTATTCAAAGTATAAATAGTTCAAAGAGTTCAAACTATGCACGAAGTATAAAGAGTAGACAATCTTCTAGACTTACGAGACATTATAGTAGTGATGATGAATATGAAAATGAAAATGATTATGTCAAAGATATGGAAGCACGTAATGGTGAAAAACTCCTATCAACAAGTTCAAAACATCATAATAATTCATCATATAATGATGATGATTATGATGACGACGACGATGACGATGATGATAATGATGATGATGACGATGACGATGATGATGACGAGTTTGATGATGAAGTTGATAACATGATGATTGAACCAATTATTGGCAAAGAACAAGTTTTCCTTATAAATAGTATGTTGAACAAAATTGAACATCCTGATAAATTTAAATCTCGAATACATGAAAAGGAAAATGAAGGTAAAATTAAACTTAATTTAGCACAAAAATATGGACATATTGATGGTATAGTCGGAAAAGGTTCATATGGAACTGTCTGTATTTCATCAAAAAATGTTGGTAATACAAAAGTTTATTTTGCTATTAAACAACTCAAAAGAAAAGAAGGTGAATCATTACATCATTTTGGTAATAGAGTTACAAGTGAATTTATGATTTCATCATCATTAACACATCAAGCTGTTATTAATGTTTATGATTTAATGGTTGATCCAGTTTCAATGACATATTCTGAAGTTATGGAATTTATACCTTGTGGTGATTTATTTTCATTAATTTCAATTACTAATGGACTTCATATAGTTGAATGTGATTGCTTTTTTAAACAAATTCTTAATGCAATTACATATTTACATTCTGTTGGTGTTTCACATAATGATTTAAAAGTTGAAAATTTATTATTAACTCGTAAAGGTCAATTAAAAATAATTGATTTTGGTACATCAGCAGTTTTTAGAACTGCTTGGGAAAATGATGTTCAATTATCACGAGGTGCATGTGGTTCTGAAAGATATGTTGCACCTGAACAATATAGTAAAGATCGTGAATATGATCCAAGATTGGGTGATGTTTGGTCATTAGGTGTTATTTATTTAACAATGTATTATGGTAACTATGCTTGGGAAGCTGCAAAAATTAGTGACGAAATGTTTGGTCGATTTATTGATACAAGAGCAATTTTTGATTATTCACGCAAAAGTCCAACTAAAGCACATCAATTTTATTGTGTTAAAAATGGTGGATATGCACCAATTGAAAATATTAAAGGTGGAATTTTAAATAGTTGGATCAGTAAAGGTGGTGCACTTGATTCTAATATTAGAGATAATGATGAAGGAATTATAAATGATTCAAGAAAATATGTTTTGTATAATATTTTAAATCCGGATCCTACATTTAGGATGAGAACATATCAAATTTGGCAAAGTGAATGGGTTAAAAATTTTCATGTTTGTGATGCTGGTAGAGGATATGTTAGTTATGATAATTATATTGAAATGGCACTGAAGAGTGCACAAGATGTTGAAAACAAGGAGAGGGAAGCTGAAATAGAGAGGGGGCGGGAGAAGGAGAAAGAAAAGGAAAAGGAGAAAGATACAGAGAAAGAAAAGGAGAAGGATAAGGGTTTTTCATTGAAAAATTCTGAAAAGAAGGAAAGTAAAAAAGGACATGGATTATTCCACGGATTTGGAAATAAAGTTTAAAATAGTTTCCGAATGTTTTATATAGATTTAATTTTTTTTTTTTTTCTTTGTTAGTTTTAATTTTAATTATGCTAGTGATGTATGATTTTCCTTAGAAGAGATATGTTTTCTTTATTAAACGAATTACAAAATAACGCTAAACAATAAAAATGATTAAATTAATACAAAAAAATTTAAACTAAATTTAGTTAACGAAGTAGTGTGGGAATTCTCTGAAGTTGTTTTCTAAAGAACCCTTCATGGAGACGAACTTAACGTAAGCACCGTCTTCCTTGACTTCGTTATTTTGTCTCTTAGCAACGTATTCGTCTCTGTTTAAGTTAGTGAAACCCCATTTCTTTGAAATAATAATTCTTTGTTGACCTGGGAACTTGTATCTTGCTCTTCTTAAACCTTCAATAACGACAGCTTTGTTAGAATCTTTAGTTCTAATAGAGATTAAAACTTGACCGATAGTAACTCTAGCAGCGGTACCATGTGGTTTACCCCAAGCACCTCTCATACCTTGTTGCAATCTATCTGCACCGGCACATGACAACATCTTGTTAATTCTTAAGACGTGGAATGGGTGGACTCTAACTCTCATGTGGAAAGATTCTCTACCAGATTGAACGGTAATGTATTTATTAGCACAAATACGTGCAGCTTCTAAAGCTTCAGATGATAATTGTTCAATTTCGTTAGAAACTAAATGAACACATAATGGGAAATCATCGACGGAAGCCTTCTTTCTACCTAAATCAAAAATTCTAATCTTAGAATCTGGGACACCTCTGTTATATCTGGATTTTGGGAAAGGCTTGTTCTTACAGTATCTGTAACATCTAGCTGGTCTTCTAGCCATTTTTGTTGATTATCTATAATATAATATAATATAATATAATATAATATAATATAATATAAAATAAATGTTAGTAACTCAAAAATAAAAAATAAAAATTTCTCAAAATTAAATTATTATTGCTTCAAAAGAAAATTAATGAATAAAAGGAAAAAGACTTTGATCTCTATTTATATTTATTTTAGAATGGAAAAAAAAAATATTTCCAAATTTGCTATTTTTGTTTAGTAATCAATTTTTTCTTGCCTTCGATAAATTTTACTTAGTTATTTATTATTGTTGTATTGCAAATAATCATAATTTCAGTACCTAAAAACTTAAATGACAGAGATATGTAAATATATGATAATATTTTTGTTTCTTCTTCTTCTTTTAATAAACTGTTCTTTTTATTTCGTAATAACTTGTAGATTTCAAATAAATATTTAACTTGTATTTAATAGGTTCTCTCTTCATTCTTCTCTTTTGCAATTAATTAATTTATTGATAGTATTAGCAATTTCAACATACCTGTTTGTTTATTAAGATATAATCTAGAAAGTTTTAAATGTTATGTATTAAACCGAAACGATTAATACTTGTGTGTAATATAAAAAAATATTTCCTTCAACGATAGACCCGGATCCTCTCACACGCACACACACACACACACACACACACTGTCTCTCTCTCTCTCTCTCTGTTCCACATACTTTCCCTCTCTCTGTCTCTCTCCCTCTCTCTCTCTCTCTCCCTCTTCCTCCCACATTCCCCCCTCAATAAAACGCTGACAAATTCAGAAAATGGAAAAAAACATTACACAGCCTTGAAAAAAAATTACTGAAAACTTAAATTTTGTGACTGTTGAGTTTATTTTATTAGTGGTGCGAGGAGTTTGTATTTGAAAAATTATTTTTTTGTAAAGTTTCAAATATTTTTTTTTTTTTTCGTTTTTATTCTATTTTTTTTTTTAAATATTTTTTTTTAAATTTTTTTATTTAAAACAAAACAAAAAAAAAGAACCATTTTTATGTCACGTGTGCGTGTCACGTGCTGTGTTGCCCCGCCACATTTGGTTGATATGGTGTGGCGTAGTTATTTATCATGAACATGAAAAATTTTATTTGATTCTTTTTTTTTTTTTAATTAATGTATATATTATTATTGTTGTATATGGACTTTGATAAATTGTAAAATTCTTTAGTAATCGTTAAAATCTAATACATAAACTGTATTACAAGTTTAAATTATGGGTAGATACTCTGTGAAAAGATATAAGACAAAAAGAAGAACTAGAGATTTAGATTTAATCTTCAATGATTTATCATCTCCGGAAAAAATTGAAAAACTTAAACAACAACCAGAAGATGAAAATCTCCCCGGTTTAGGTCAATATTACTGCGTTCAATGTGCTAAATATTTTTTGGATAACACTGCATTAAAAGGTCATTTGCGAGGTAAAGTTCATAAACGTCGGGTTAAAGAATTAAGTATAAATCCATACACAAATTTAGAAAGTGAAGCTGCAACTGGTACAAATTTAGAAAAATTTATGCAAAAAGTTGCAGATTATAAAGCACAAGAAGAATCAAGACGTATAATGGAAAAAGAAATGCTTAAAAACCAAACTGAAGATTATGATCTACGTGATAGACAAAAATGGGAAGAAATGTATCCTGAAAAGGTTGAAGAAGAAAAGTTAAAAGCAACTGAAGCCGCTGCAGCAAAAGAAAGAAGTGAGCTGAAAAAAGCTAAAGCATTAGCTCAAAAAGAAAAAGATTATCTTGGTGAAGATTTCGATTATACCGTTGAAGAAGAAGAAAAAGTTAA
Organism: Pichia sporocuriosa; assembly: GCA_030574275.1. Lineage (NCBI taxonomy): Eukaryota > Fungi > Ascomycota > Pichiomycetes > Pichiales > Pichiaceae > Pichia > Pichia sporocuriosa. Next base: position 5,904 of record JAJMES010000294.1, read on the forward strand.
TGAGATTCAACCTGTAACTGATGAAATTATAATGGATTGAGGATGATTAGAAAGACAATACATAAATAAATGAGTAAAATATAAAAAAAATCTAAGACATGTAAAAGGAAAGAGAAGAATAAATCTTCAATTTTGTATATTAATAGACACTATTCTCCTTTTTTTTCTTTTTCTTATTCTTCTTCTTCTTCTTCTTCTTTCGTTCGTTCGTTCGTTCGTACATAGTATTTAAATAATTACATAGCTACAAAGAAAAAAAAATTGTAATGCATATTAAGCGTACCTTGCGAACCGTAGATTTATTATTAATTCTTTATTGAAATATTTTAATCACGTAAATCTTTGACTTTAAACGGTAGTCCTGCTCTAATGACTACATGGCCTGAATTCGTCTGTTTGCTACTTATTCTATTACAATCAACATACAGATCTGGCTCATCGTGAGGATGAAATCCTGTATAACTGCAGTTGGTAATTGTAGGAACTCCAGGTGGATCAGTCAATCTGAAAATTCCCATTTTTTTAGGAAATTTATCACTTGGAGAACATACAATTGCAATTGCCTCATTCAGCATAATTTGATATGAATTTTGGGTATGTAAATCAACAGAAGATAAAAAACATGATTGTGTTGGATGTGTATGTATCCAACCTAAAATAAATAAATCTGGATCTTCATTATCAATATATTCAAACATCTTTTCTTCATTCTTTGTTGAACATGTATCAGCTGTCGAATCCTGTTCTGGAATTAATAAATGTGTTATAAAAAAGGCATTTCGGTTTAACTTACCAACTAATATTCCACACGTCTCTAAATTATTGACTGTATTAGCCTTAGAAATTTCCAAAAATGATTGTGATAATTCTGATGGGAGAAAAATTGTTCGTAAAGGAGCTCCACCTTCTGTAAAATTAACAGTTTTATGATTGACATCATGCATTGGTTTTGTCATAGAAACTGAAGGTGTAAAATTGTTTATATTAGATACATTTGATGGTGCATTAAATGATGGTGGTCTTTCTTTAATCGTTGGTGGATGTGGCGGAATCTTGGGTGATATTATATTATTTGAAATTAAAGCAATCCCAGTATCATCATCAGTAATAGCAATATCATTAATATGTGGATATGATGGCAATTTCATATTTGAGAAATTATCAAAATCTGTAAATGAACCATCTGATAAAGATCTTAACTTCATCAGTAATTCATTATCATCCGAATTTATAGATGACTTTCGTCTTTCAAAATTTTTCCGTCTCTCAGTTTTTTCCCTTTGTTCTCTTTCTTTCCGTTCATTAAATTTACGTTTTTGTAATTCACGAATTTCTTGTCTTGCATTTTCAAGTCTTTTATATTCATCATATTCTTTCTTCATTTCATTCATCAATAATTCTGATCTCTCCATCGCCATTGCAAGACTAGGCAAAAGTTGTGAAAAATTAAAATATATCTCTCCATTCTTACTTTTAGGATTTTGTCTGTACATTATTTTGCTGACCTTTAATTCGGGATTATTTGCTATACGATTGGCGACTAAATCAACAAATCTTGAATATAAAACAAATGCATCTTCCCTTGCACCTTCGTTATCATACGATCGTGCATTTCTCAGTATTCCTGATGCAGATTTTATAAGCAATGGTAAAGGATATTTAGTTTCATACATATGAGTCCTCTGTAGTAATAATTTTGGATCATTTGGTGGATTAGTTGGCAAACTAAAAGATGCACTAGATGTACTTGAATTTGACGATAATGACATACTATGTTTCCTCATTTCCAATGTCTTACTATATGTTAATATCAATTTATCCAACCCCGTAAATCTTATATATCATTCACCCGAACAATTCATTATGTTTTAATAGCTCAGTTTTATTTACAATATTCTCATATCAGCCAAAATAGAAGAAGCATTTGTTGCCTTTTCGCTGGTGTTCTCTGCGCAACGATAACCGAGCGGGGGGAGGGTGGAAATATTCACATTACTACTCTTCATGTTAACTTGATTTTTAGGGGGAGGAAAAAAGATAAATAAATTATTTATAAATCCAATCTACCTATAGAATTCAAACTACATGTTTTTTCCATCTAACAAGATCTCCGGAGCTTAAAAATGCCCATATATACTCTTTATTCATATGTAACCCACTCAAACGTCCCAAATTCACATTTTTTTCACTCACCGGTAAAATTGTCTTTATAGATTCCATTCCTGCTGTTTTATGTATTATTGGATCCTTAGTTTTTGAATCACAAAATAAAATTGACATCGGTGATATACTTTTATAATTAAATAAAATATTTTTAGTCATTGATTCACCTTTTCCCCTTTCCTGCTCAAAAGATAACGGTGCTTGAAGTCTGCTACCTTCTCCTAATTTAATTTGAATAGAAGATTGTTGCAATTGGTATAATGAAGTGGAAGAGGATCCATTATTAATCACTTCTAAAAGTGATAACGCGTTGCTCCCGCTATTTAATGAACTCAATGATGTATTATTGATCCTATCGGAACGATTCATCTTTCTTCTCTCTGAATTTTGTTGTTCACTGAATGCCCTGTGCATCTGAAGTTTAGGTGAGCTAAAGTGGTTACCATTTGTATGATTATGATGCTTTTTAATTTTACGAAGACTTCTTGGTTGAAATTCATAAAATCTAATATATCCATCATCACTTGCAGTTCCTATAGTATAACTTAATGAAGGATTCGATTCCGATTGTTCAATATCTATTCCTTTAATCCATGATTTTGCACCTTGCAATCTAGTAACAAGTTTTATCAATCCAGTTTCATTTGAAACAGAAAAAATATTTGAAATTTGAAATTCATATACAGATACCAAATCATCTTCACCACCAACAAATAAAAATTTCCCATCCAAGGAAAACTTAGAAACTAAAACACCTGCATAATATGATGGAATTATATCAGTGATTTTTTCACTGAGTAGATCAAATAATCTAATAAATCCATCATCAGAAGTTAAAACTATAATATTACGATAGTTTGGATGTCTTGTTATACTAGTTATAGGTTTTGTAGTAAATTTATAATGAGCTATTGGATTTGATTGAATTCGATGTTTCGTAATTAAACTTTTATAAACTTTCATATATTTCTCTTTTCTTTGAACAAATGGTTCATTATCTGTTTCTGGATCCTCCAGGTTACGATCAAAAATTAAAGTAGTACCATCTGCAAATCCAAAAATGGCAAATTTCCCACATTTTGACCATTCAATTGATGTGACTATAGAATGTTTAATTTTTCCATTTTTGTTCCATCTTGAGTATTTCATTTTTAAAGGATTTAACCACAATATATCACCACTTGCAAAACCAAACAAAATATCCAGATCTTGTTCCCCTGATGGTAATATATGTTGAAAGGTTTTAAAGCATGTAATAACATTACTCGACGTTATAATTTTCAAAGCGGGTGGATCAACTTCAATTTCTTTTGGATTTTCATCTAATATTATGATATTTATAACCTTACCATGTGCAGAAATCAAGAGTGAGTTAGCATTGTTCATTTTTTTGGTATAATTATCTGCCGTTACAATTTTTTCAATAAACGTCGATGTGTTTCTATTTAAATTATTTTTCGGCTGTTTAAAAGTATCATTTATGGATGAGTAATTGTTATTGCTATTGCTATTGGCACTATTGCTACTTTTCAAGTATTTGGATCTTCCAAATAGCTTATTACCAAAAGTAGTAGAACTTTCTTGTGAAGACGCACTCTTTGAAAAGTTTACTATTCCAGAGATACAACCAGGTATCAAATGAACTGGTTTATATGAGTCTGCAATAAGTGGATTGATTAAAGCACCCATCAACAATATTTCTGATTTTCCATCCGATTGCGAGCCAATTAGCTCTTTCGGTACCATTAATGGTGGCTTATCCAGTTGATTCGAGGCTTGGGCACCTGTGCTTGAATGATATTTACGCAAATTATATTCAGTAAATTTTGAAAGTGCTGCATAAGTTGAAGGATCCTTTGATGACAACGGAGTTCTTGCTATCCTAATAGAAACATCAGGTTCATAAATAGAGTCCAAATATGTGAATTGAAATTCTTGTTTATCAACTCTAAAGATTGAATTAGGATCCGTCACTTGTACCGGATAAATATTAGTAGCCAAAAATTGTGAAAATGGGACACCCCTATTATTATATTTCGATAAATCTGGAGGAATATACATTTTAATCAAATATAGCTTTTAAACTGTTATCCTTTGAAATCTAAAACCACCTATATACTACTTGAACAATAGGAAGTCGCAAGAATTAACTTGTAAGCAGCTCATTCCGAGCATAGGAAAATAAATAACGTTAGAAAAAAATAAAATTAAAACAGAGAAGAAAAAAAGAAAGGAAAGCAAATATCTTATCTAGAGTGATTACGTTATTGTGTGACAAAAATAATGTTGTGGGGTCACAAAACGTTTATTGTTTAATAAGATGAGCTTCTCTAAAGTGGAACCAATTCAAAAAAGTATTTGAGTTTAAGATATCGTATAAAATTGTGTATTTGGGTTAATTTAACTGCAATCTACGTCATTTTACAAGATTTGAAATTTTTTAGAAAACCAAATTTTAAAAAAATTTTTAAAATTTTGTAATTACTAGTGATGATCAAATAATTTCAAGGACTTTTAAAATTTCAAATCGATTTTTAACCTTCAATATATACATATTATTGGACAATATAATAGGTATAACTATGATAATTATTTAATATTAAGGTATATTACATTTTAAACAAGTAAATAAACACTTGATCAATTAGTAGAATGCTTACATAAGCGCCCAATAAAATATATAGCAATAAAACGTGACTTATCAAATGAGAGATGGATTTCTCTTAAAAAAGAAAAAAAAAAAAACTTTTGTAGTTCTTTCTTTTTTCTTTTCTTTTCACTTACAAGATTAAACCCTTTGGATTAACCTCCATCAACAGATATAATTTTTTTGCAATGTCTAAAAAACAATTGCAGGTCTTCAATGGTGTTGATAATGAGTCAAAAAGTTTACAACTCTCCGAGACCGCTTTGAAAACAAGGAATGCATTGAATAAGATAGTTGCACAAAAACTTCATGATGACAAGGTGACAACACTTTCCAATGCTTCAACCAATGATGGTACCACATATGTCAGGTATACATCTGCACAAGTGGCAAATTTAACAGCTAGTGACGGTAAAACTGCTCCGAAGCAGAGAATAATCAAAATAACCGATCAAAAATCCGATCCTATGCTTCCTAGTTCTTTCCGTATACGAAAAGCTCCAGATGGACCACCCCAGGACGGATTTACACCAGTTATGCATGATGCAGCATCAACACAAAGACTTACTAAGGCAGATCAAAAAAAATGGCAGATTGCGCCATCAGTTTCCAATTGGAAAAATAATAAAAGTTTTATTATTGGAATTGAGAATAGACTACAAAATTCAAGTACACCAAATCAACTTTCAGAAGAAGATATTGAAAGGAGTACGGGAAGGTTTACCGCATTAAGTGATGCATTGAAGAATGCTGAAAAGCAAGCAAAACAAGATTTAAAAGCTAGAGCAGATTGGAGGAAACGTACAGAACAAGAAAAGCTTATACAGACACAGGAACGTCTTGGTAAACTTGCTCAAGAAGCAAGAATTTCTCGTAAACCACAAGCTGGGAATACAACAGGTTTTACCGGAAGCGACGATAATTTAATTTCAGATCAAAAAAAACTAGAGATTAAAGATGAACATCATGATGAACATCATAATGATCCCGCATCAACAAAGCTACAAAGACGTGCGGAACGTAGGAGAAGAGCAGAACAGGAATTAGAGGTAAGGAAAGTCTCAACGAAAGAAAAAGTTCGTAAATTGGCAAGAGAAGAGGGTCGTGAAGTTAGTGAACGAGTTGTACTGGGTGTAACCGAGGCATTACGAAAGAAACAGAAAGAAACAGTCTACGATTCTGATCTTTATCTCCGGACAGCAACATCAGATAATACTGATGCAAGTGATAAGCTTTATGATAAGCCTTTATTTAATCACGAGGCTGCATTGAATGATGTTTACCGTTCTAGAAATATATCCGGTTATAAAGGATTGGGAAGTAACGACGAAACAGGATCTAATACAACGTCTGTTAATTTTGTTAAAGATTCAAAAGTTAAAGAGAATGAAGAAAATGAATAATTCAGCACATTTAACAATTGTATAATAAATTTAAAGAAATATTATGAACAAAAAGAATATTTGAGTAATCAATAATTTATCATTTCCTTTATATTCCTTCACTACACCCGGTTAATCTTTGCAACTTTTGCGCATTAATAACTAAAGATCCAACAGAGTAAATCAACGATTATCTATTTATAAATTCAATTGGATTTAAGACAATTCTTATTGAAGTTATTTTCCCTATGTTTATTCTCCTGAAATTGGAACTTATATTGATTTTTTTTATGTATTATAGCTGTCTATTAACTCAAAAATATGTATTGTACTTGCATCCATCATGAAAATAATACCAACAAAACAATTGAAATATAAATTTGATAAAATAAAATGGTAAAGTATCATTTTCAATGATTCAATGATTCAAGTAACAATCTGATGATTGCCAGAATATGCTTCAACATTAACATTAGCATTAACATTTAAACATTTTAATTCCTTTTGTAAGGGTATAGCCTTTAACAAAACACCAGTTTGCAGCGCCAATGATTCTGCTTCGAATGTTGAAGTGTCAGGCGCATCAATTAAAGGTATATATAATATTAGTCCCTTATATACAGCTATTTTGATATCATGAAACTGTACATGCTGTGGTATATATCTACTCGAATTTTTGTCTCTTTATATAATTTATATATGATTACTATTGTTAAATATAACACAATCAAAATAAAATGATAAAATCTCATATAACAACGAGCTTCAAGTAGGTGTCGCCAACTTTACAAATCAGGCAACCATCCAGAGATCTTAAAAACATTCACAACTCAAAAGCTCCAAAAAATGGCAAAAATTGCAATTTTTTTAAAATTGATGAAAAAGATAAAAAAGAAATAAAAAAATTTGTTAGTGTCAAGTGGTTATTGTGGGCGGATGTTTTTGTCTTTGTAGGTTCATGCGGCGGACATTCAGTTTGATTGATTTTCCTGGGAACTTTTTCTCGCAGTTAGACGGGATTCCGCAAACAGTTGTACCGCACGTTCCAAAGGTGGTAAAAATTTTACGGGGTAAAAACTTGGTTTCGCCCCTTTAAGAGGGTATTAAGCTCACTAAATTGTTGGAATTTTAGCTAGGGGTAGGCCAGCTTTACAAATATTGACGGAATCTTTTTTATTCATTTTCATTTTTTCATTTTCATTTTTATTTCTATTTTTATTATCGTGCATCACTATAAAATTCAGACTTTTCATTTCATTAATCCGTAGAACTTTACAGTAATATCGCAAATGCCACATCACGAGGTAGTAATAATAGGTGCAGGAATATCAGGTTTGGCTGCTGCTGAGCAACTCTCTCAACATGGTATAGATTATATTGTTTTAGAAGCACGTGATAGAGTCGGTGGACGAATCCAAACTTCAAGAGATGGTTTAGCTCCTTATGACATGGGTGCATCATGGGCCCATGATACATTGACCAATCCTTTATTTGATCAAATACTAGAAAATATTAATGATGATTCAGGTCATGATAAATACGGTTTATATTATGATGATCAACGTCCACTTTATTTTGGATCTAATGAAGGGCCATCATTTTTTGAGCAAAATAAGATTGAACAGGTTGTTAAAGAACTTGAAAAATTTATTGAATTATCCTATTTTGAAGAACTTGATAAGCCAGATGTTTCATTGCATGATATAGTTATTCAGTATATTAAAAAACAAGGTCGTATGTTAACTAAAGAACAAGTATTATATGCTCCACAATTAATCCGTCATTTAGAACTCTGGCATGGTATTGGTTGGAATGAAATGAGTTCAAAATTTGGCCTTGTTGATAATGTAGGTAGAAATTGTTATTTTAAACAAGGCTATGATAAAGTAGTTGAAAATATTGTGTCATGTTTAGACACCAATCGTATTTTGAAAAATTCGGTTGTGAAAAAGATAAACAAATCAAAAAATCCAATTGAAATTGAATTGACGAATGGAATTGAGATAACAGCAGATTGGCTTATCTGTACTGTTCCACAGAGTATATTACAATTGGATATTGGTGAAACAGGATCTATCGAATGGATCCCACAATTACCATCAACAATTTATAAATCATTAGAAAATATGAGTTGGGGGAAATTAGGTAAAATTGTTTTTGAGTTTGATGATCCCTGGTGGGGTCATCATGATTTCGATAGATTTGTTGCATTATCAAATCCTGATGATAAGTTTTTAAAATTATGGGAACTTATAAAATTTGGATCTAAAATTGATGATGATTCTATCTACAATGAAAAACATGAACTACCCAAACCATGGGATTTCCCTGTTTTAATTTTAAACATGCATAAAATTTCCAATGTACCTTCTCTTTTATGTTTCACACAAGGGAAGTTGACAGAATACATCGAACGTAATCCATCTAAAGCTTGGGATTTTATGCAACCTATATTATCCAAACTAGGATACAAGGATTTGAATAAATTATCAAACAAAGAATTTATTGCACCCAGACCCAATAATACAATTGTTTCGCAATGGTCCGTTGATCCATTTTCTAGAGGTTCATATGCGGCTTGTAAACCAAACAATGATCCTACAGATCTAGTTATTCAACTCAGTAGGGGATTAAATACTGTCCGTTTTGCCGGTGAACATACAATTTTAGACGGTGCTGGTGCAGTGCATGGTGCTTGGATGAGCGGTAGACGTGAGGCTCGTCATATATTAATTAAAAAGGGTTTAATAGAAGGGGAAATTGATGAATGGTGAAATATTCAATCAAAAAGAGCATACTTTATATTTTATAGATTATTTATTAAATTTAGTAATATTTCGAATATTATCTGTTTCTATATACATATATGTGAGATGCAATGCGATGCTCATTATTCTACTATTAATTGAATGAAAAAATTAGCAAAAAAGGGGGAGAACATTAAAAAAAGGACAGAAATAAAAAAAGGTATTTTAATTCTCCTTTAGTAGTCGATTTAGCAAAAAAAAAAAAAGGATACCCTTTATTCCTGTGAAGAACTTTGTGATGTGTACGTTGAATTTCCATATGGGCTAGTATAACGTTTATTATCCTGATAGTGTTGTAACCAACTATCTTTATCATACACAGATGGAACGGAATTTGTTGAACTGTTAAAATCTCGTAAACTATTATTATATCCTTCGGGATATCGAGTATTGTCATTGTATGATCCCAGTATAGAATTTTTTAAAACAATTCCAGATTCAGATGCTGATGTTATTATAGGAGTCGATTGTAATGATGCAGAAGATGATGATGGTGTTGAATCCATATAGAGAGGGTATTGAGAACTTGAAAGTTGAATTTCATAAGGTGTTGTTGATTGTTCTAAAACTGCAGTACCATCTGACATTCTAATACCATTTATAATACCATGTTGGATACAATTATAACAACAACATTTATCAGATTCACAATAACACTCATCCATATTTATACTCGGTGATTTTTTATTATCCACATTCTGAGAATTAAATAATTTTAAAAATGATTGTTCAAATAAAGGGATAGATGGTTGCATTTCAACTTGACCATAAGGTATAATGTGATGTTCATTTGAAATTTGTTTATTTGAATTTTCGAATGGGGAAATATTTACAGGGAATGGGAATTCATTAAATTGTTGTTTTATACTCAAATTTGAGTTTCTATATTCACCATGTTCAGTACAGTCAGGACACATACATTTATCTGGTTCACAAGAACATGAGCCTGGGACTGTGCATGAATCTGCAATGTATAAATCGTACAAATATTTATTAAATCCTACTGCTGGTGTATTTCCTAAAACATTTGTATTCTCAAATAAATTATTATCACCAATATCATTAGTATTCATTGCATCATTGACACCATCTCTAGATAAAGCTGCAGAATCTATTATATTATTTGATTTAGTAATATCATCTTTATCATTTGGAGTTTGTAAATTGAAAGAAGTAATTAAACCACTATCAGAAATTTTTTGGTCTCCAATTCCATTATTAGATTCACCACAAAATTTGGTTTTATTAGGTTTATTAATTGAAAGTTGAAATTGATAAATTAAAGGTTTGTTGTCATTATCATTAGTATCATTATCATTATCATCATCACTGTTAGTATTTTCCCGTTTTATTATATTGTTTGAACTTGAACAACAAGTACCACTAATTTTAGAATCATCGCCAGCATTTTTGATTAATTCTTCTCTTATCCTTTTATTTTTACATGATTGCATCTTTTTATTATTCTTTGAAACTTTTTGAATAATATCTAATCCAACTTTACTATTAGGAATTTCAATCACTGGATCAAGTAAACGTAATGAATCCTTTTGAACATTATAAACTTGACGTTTTGAAGCTTTTAATACAAATATATGACTATCTTTTTTCTTACAATTTTTGCTTGGTGAATTACCTGGACAACATTGACATACTGTTTTCTGTTTTAAAGTTATATTAGTTTCAGGTGCAATATTTCCTTTCTTTGAACAGCAACTCGATATTTCTTTATCATGATTTGGTAATTTGTCATTCTTACAACAAGATTCATCATTATTTTTAACCATTTTAGCAATCATGAGATTTCTATCATTTAAATCATTTTCATTTAATATAACTGATTTTTTTTCCTCATCTTTTTTAATTTCTTCTGCAAAAATGGCAATACGTTGAAAGGAATCAGTTAAAGGTCTACCTCTTGAACGAACTAATACAAGCGGTCGTTGTATATGTTTACATGTTGATGAACGGTGACCTCGAATACATTGTTGACATGCATATTTTTCACCATCCACTAAAATCATAGCGCAATAAATTTCGCAAACTTTAATTTAAATCTGATACAAAATCAAAAGGATGAAAATTAAAGGACCAAATTTAATTTAAGTTTAAATTTTATAAAATATCTATTGAGCCTAAAGAGACTTAATAAGAGGAAAATTTGAATCATCATCAGATAATCACCCTTTAAATGGAATACAATATAATTAATGCCCAAATAGGAAGCGACGCGTCTATAATTTGCTCATTTCTTTTCCTTTTTTTTTTTTTTTTTTTTTTTTTTTTTTTTTTTTTTTTTTTTTTTCTTCTTCTTCTTTCTTTTATGATAATCCCGATGATGATGATGATGATGATGATGATGATGATCTAGGTTGTTTTCAAATGGTTTTATATATTTATATTTTTATTGTTGTTTTAATATGTTATTTACATGGATTGGTTATTAAAGAGAAAACAAACAAAGTGTGGTTGATTTTAAAAATAATCAGTCATGTTTTGTTTCTAGCGGAAATTTATTATACTTATGACTGACTGACATTACCGACTCTTCTCATCTTACTCGGCCTTTTTCCCCTTTTTGATTGAAAGAGCGAGATATATATATATATTTTTCATGTACTATTATTCTTATCTTTTTCATTTTTTTTTTCCACTCTTTTCTTCTTTTACACCTTTTTTCCTTTTACATCTAATGATTATGAATAAATAATCTAAATCATACTAGTTCATATAATGAAAATAGAACCAAAAAAGAAAAGAAGAACTCCATTGTCATGTATTTCTTGCAGACGTAGGAAAATTAAATGTGATAGATCAAAACCAGTTTGTACGAGGTGTATTAAATCAAAATTAGAATGTTTATATGATTCACCAAAATCATGGAATCAGATTGATCCAGTGAATTTAAATCTAGATAAGTATGCCAATAAATCGATTTCATTTGTTTCAAGTTTAGATCCACCCAATAAAGATATCATACAGAAGAACAATATTGGTGAATCAAACTTTACTATTATTGATAGTACTATTGATGATATTAATAATACTACTACTTCTACTACTATCAGTACTAATAATAATACAATATCATTTAATTCAATGGGAAAATCAAATTTTTTGTCCACGAATTCATTTGATGGAAGTTTGAGTAATACTACCCAATCACCAATTTTAAAATGCAAATTACCAAGTTTACAAAATATTAAAATTGATTATGACCATGAAGATATTAGTTCTACTATCAATAACAACAGCAACAACTTTTTTGTAAATGAAAATTATCGAGATAATAATGATATGAATTTGTCTATATCTGATAAACTATTAGAAATTGAATCATTGAAAAAACGTATAAAAAGTCTTCAAGAAAGTTTTAATCAATCTATTGATTGTATATCATTAGTATTAGATGAAAATAATTCACATTTAGCAAGCTTTAGAACTAAAGATGATGCGAGATTTATATGCTCGGGTACTTTTACTGGCTCATCAATTATGAGAAGGGATGCTTTCATGAGAAATATTATAATTGATTTCCATTTAAAAAAGAAGAAAAAATGTAAAAATAAGACAAATCATAAAGAAGGTTCTCTTGTACAAAAATATTATCCTGAGTCATTATCAAAATTTAATCATTCATTACCAATAAAATCATTTGAATTTTTGCAATCACAATTATTGTTTAAAAAGGAAAATTTGATGATACCGAATGAAGAAAGTTTTATTCAACAACTTCAAAATGTTATTCCACCATGGGATATTGTTCAGTTTTATTTTAATTATTTTGTCAAATATCTTTATCCATTTATACCAATAATTGATGAGAATATATTTCGAATGAATTTATCAAGAATTTTAATTTATACAAAAATTAATGAAGCTGAATCAAAGGATGCAATTAAAATAAAACTTGAATCAAAATTAGATGGTATTAGAATTTCAATGCTTTTAATTATTATGAGATTATCTTATATTTCAATATCAACTAAATTTGAAATTTCTGGTAAAATACCATCAATTAATCAACAACGTGCATTATCGTTTCCTATAAATTCTGATATTATTGCATTAGTAAACTATTCTTTACATCATGTTAATTTCTTAAGAAAAACATCAGTTGAAGTTTTGCAATTAATTTTATTGAAAAGATTTTATCAACTGTTATCTTGTGAAGATGGTGATGGATGTACCGGATCTGATGGTATAATTTTTACGGGTTTGATTGTTTCAAATGCAAAAGCGATAGGTCTTGGTAAAGATTTTGGTAAACATAATTTTTTAAATGAAGAGAAGAATAAATTGATTGACAATAAAAATAATTTAAAACACGAATCAAATTCAAATTCTTATTCTAAAATGAATTTGTTTAGTCGTGGCCCATCGGCATTTATGAATTTATGGAAAAAATTATGGTGGGTTTCCCTTGAATTTGATTTAAGTCATTCAATGAATTTTGGATCAATACCAGAATTTAACCATGATCCGGATAGTTGTAAAATTGGCAAGGCTTCATTTGATCCATTTTCTACAGGTGTTTTAAATTTAGAAGTTGATAAATTGAGTATCAACAGATTGATTCAATTTTCAAATATTAACCATCAAATTTTTGAATTATTAAAAATTTTACATGATGTGAATTATAAACCAACTGTAATTGAGGTTGATAATAAATTGAGTGAAATCAAATCAATAGTTGAATCTACATTTGACAATGAACATTGTAGAAAATATATTTCACCTGATTTAGCTACATCGGCTAAAATAAATAATACTAGGGAAAAAATTAAAATATATACGTTATTATCAACCATAGAATATTATTTATTATTACATTGTGAACTTATGGGTGATAAGGAAGAAAAAGGATTGAGAAGTGAAAGTTTAGGATTGGCAAAGGATAGATTTAGTATTATCTTCCCTGATCTCATTTTGAGATGTGCTTGGATAGCTGAAAATATAATGGACATCTGGGAGAAAATGTCAGGGAAGAAATTAAATGAAGCCTCAATTGTTGAAAATGAAGGAGCATCAGAATATTCATCATACATTATTATTTTAGCACCGCTTATAAATAATGCTTATGCTAAAATTATGCCAGGATTATATTCTGTTGCAATTAGATTAATTTCATTTGGTAATGAAGTTAATAAAAATAAATTAAATGATGATAATAATAAAATTAAAGAACTTCAAAAATTATACCAACATATTTTAATATTACTCAAGACTTCTGTTGTTTTAGAAAGCAAGTTAAGTAAATATTGGTATCCATCATTGAGATTTTATTCAAAGTATAGAAGATTTTTAGAATGGTTTGAAAATCTTGGTAATTTAACATTTGTTGATAATAGTAGAAGTATGAATTCTCCATCTACTCAAATAAATCAAAAAAATCCTATTTTCAATATTTTTAAAGATGAAAATATTGAAAATAGAATTGTTATTCTTCAGAATTTCATGTTAAACTTAAAAACGGAAAAAATTCAAGAAATTAACTATACTTTTGAGAAAGCTGAAGAAAAATATGGATTATCAAATATTAATGAGATATACTTGAGTCACACTTTTAAGTTTGAAATGTCGGATGAAAAGTCAGTTGAAGTTGAAACAAACTCTACAAACACAGATAATGATACATTACCAAATGATGTTAAACCAAAAACTCCATTATCTGATATTTTTGATAATCCATTTTCGCCTAACGTTAATTTAAACATAATGGATTATGATTTAGAGAATGATGAAGTTTCTGATGGTTTAAAGTTTTTTGAATCACTTGAGATGAATGATTGGGAAGATGTTTCCAAATGGTTTACTCAGACTACACCATTTGAACAATTGGGAATTGTATCTTTTAATAAAGATTTTGAAGCGTTATAACCTTCGAACAGATAAAATTTATAAATGATATTAAATGTATGTATAAACAAGAATAAAAAATAGGGGAATAATAAATAAATAAACTGAAGTGGGAAATGGGGTAGGCTAACTTCTTTTAGATTTATATCCTTCAGATTCCGTTGTATATACACCTTGTAAAATACTTAATTCTAATAATTGTCTTCTCTTTTCTTCTTCTTCTCGTCTGACTTGATTTTCAAAATTAATAACTTCACGTTCTGCATGAAAAGCAGCTGCTGAAGCAATCCAAATTGTATGATAAAAGACTCTGATACGGAAACCAAAAGCTCTATAAAGTGGGAATCGCCAACGTATAAATAATTCTGAAGGAATAGAAATTAAAGATCCATAAAGTCCACCAACTAAGGTTGACTTAAGTATAACTTGTTGTAAACGATTGATATGATCTTTTGATGTGTGACGCAAATTAGAATTTGAAAATGATCCACCAAATGTTGAAATGTCATCGTTATTAGTTGATGTTTCTTTTAAAATATTATTTTGTTGATCACATTCGGTCATTGTTTTCTAAGGAAAGGCAACACCAAAGTTTGTTTAAATGATAGAGGGTCAATAACTTAATAGACAAAATAAAAAAGTAGAGAAGAAAATGAAATGGATTTATTTATTTAATCAAACGATTATTTTTTTTGTTTTTTTTTTTTATTTTTGTTTGATCATATCAGAACAATCATCATAGGGATTTGAAATGATTACGTAATAGCAAACCCCGAAAATTGGATAATGCTATTGTATACTATATGTAGTGTTTTATCGAAGAAAGGGGATGTAAAAAGGTATCTATTTATTTAATTTATGAGTAACAGGTATCTATCAGTATATATGTAAAATCAATTTTTCAACTGTAAGGAATTTATAACTTGTTCGAGTACTATACTATTATATTTTTCTCTATTCTCTCTCCATAATTTTGCAGCATCAACATTTGCTGGTGAATTTGGATTAGGATCTGCAATCATTGAAGAAACAGATAATAAAATTTTTTCAATACTTTGTAAAGGCCCCCACCTTTCATCAGCAGATTCATAATTTAATGGATCATCACCAGCTTCATGTAATATTGATATACAAACTTTACCATCTTTATAAACATTTGGATGTAAAATTGGAGTTTTAAATTTCATTGAAGGTGGTGATAATGGATAATCTGAAGGGAAATCAAGTATTGCTTCAAATATACCATATTCATAAGGTGTATCTTCAGGTCCAGTTATAATACAACGCCAATGAAATAAATCATCATCGTTTATCGGACTTGCTATAATACCTTCTGTAGGATTATTAATGAGTTCACGTAATTCACGAAGTAATCGCTTATGTGCAGTAGAAAATTTTGATTTTGGTGGCATGAATTTTTTAAAACAATTATTTATTTATTCTTATCGGAAACAAAAAGAAGGAAAAAAAAAAGGGAGGAAATGGATTAAATTAGACGACTTTGATTAAGAACAAACGGATAATAAAATGAAACGAAATGAAAAGGAAAGAAAGAAAGGGAAAGAAAGTAAAAAAAAAAACTAATTTCAAAAAAAAGGTCTATCGACGCGCCGATAGACCTTTTAAAAGACCCTATTTTTTTTTTTCATTTTTTTTTTTTGCATTAACCCGGGAAACTTATCCAATCTACTCCAATCTACTCCGAAATTCTCCGCACTTCTTTTAACCCCGGAGATTTTTTTAATTTTTTTAATTTTTTTAAATTTTTTAATTTCTTTCTTGATAGGGAAATTGTGACATCGCCTGCTATTGAAAAAAAAAAAGAAAAAAAAAATGGGGAGATGGAATGAATGGATGGTGGGGTCAAACAATTTTATGACATTAAATGATTAAACTTTTTTTTTTTTGTTGATATATTCAATTGTTATCTTCCCTTCCTCTTTGTTTATAACTAATCAATTGTTATTTGATTTTAGTTTGTTGATTTCTTGATAACAAGTAAAGAATATTAAACTATTTTTTTTACTTTTATTTTTATTTTTATTTTTACTCGGGATTATATTCAATGTCTGATATTAGCAGTCCTTTTCTTACAACGCAATCAAAATTAACATCATCATCATTACATACATTTGATAATACTACAAAATCATTGAATATTCAACATAATTTGAAAAAAAATGATCATAATCCATCACATTTAAATTCAATTTTAAATCCATCAAATTCCACAGCGAATCTTTCAAAACTTAATAATGAAAAATTTAATAAACCCAATTTAGAAAATGAAGATAATGATTTAGAACCTTTTAATGAAAGTAATGATAATGATTCTACTGCAGAATATGAACATGAATGCGAGAATGAACCTGAAGGTGATAATAATATTAAAATTCAAAATAAATTATCACCACGTAAAAGATCAAAAGTTTCAAGAGCTTGTGATGAATGTCGAAGGAAAAAAATACGTTGTAATGCAATATTAGATTTAGCAAATAATTCAATAATAAAAATTTGCACAAATTGTGATAAAAATAATGAAACTTGTATGTTTACAAGAATTCCATTGAAAAGGGGTCCAACTAAAGGTTATAATAAAAAGGCTTCATCAATAATTTCAAAATCGATATCAAAATCAATTTCTGAATTTACTAATAAATCTGCTTTAAAATTATTACCTGATAATAATAACAATAAGACGTCTAATGATGATAACAAGACATCTAATGATGATAATAATACCCCTATGGATAATAATAATAATAATAATAATGAATCAACTAAAAATTTAAATTTTACTTCAAACCAATCAACATCTCGTCATAATCCATTTGGTAACCAACAATTTATATTACCACCACTAAATTCAATTCCTTTCTCTGATAAAAAATTGGATACTAAATCAATTCATAATCAAACCGGTATATTTTGGAAAGTACCTACAGATATGCCGAATTTTTCAGATAATATAATATCACATGATAGAAAAGGTTCAATTGATTCAGTTCATTCTGCTTTAAGTACAACATCTTCAATTTCATCTACAAATAAATCTTCTATTATAAATAATAATAATAATAATAATAATAATAATAATAATAATAATTCTAATTTTGTAAAAAATTATAATTTAGGAATTGAAAATTCAGATTCAGAAGATGAATTTTTTGCAAATAATTCAAATAGACTTTCACGTTCAAGTTTTCAGGTACCTTTTCCATTACAAAATAAATCACCAAGACTATCTTTTAATAGCGATAAAGATTCACGATCGAGTATATCTTCAGTTTTATCATCAAATTCGTACAATCAACAAAATTATCAATTTAACGGAAACTCAAAACGTTTAAGTTCTAATAATTCTATAGCTCAAAATCAATATAATTTTCAAAATTTTAATTCAAAAGATTTCAAAGAAAATTTATTTTCATTATTAGATAATTATTATTCAAATTTATACCCACAATACCCTTTATTACCAAATTATGAAATAATGAAAATTTCAATTGATTCAATTATTGATAACGATGATTTTCAAAATGTTATTGGTATATTTTTCATGTCACTTCAATCAATTATTATTAAAAATTTAAATGATATTTCAAAATCTAATTTTAATACAAATTTAAATATTTTACCATCAACAATTTCAGTTGATTTTGCAAATATTACAAAAGCATTTGAAATTGCAACATCAATGTTTTTATCGAAATCATTAATTTATTCATCAAAATCTGCAAAGATAATATTAACATCATCTTTAGTTTTATTAAATTATTCAGTTGTAATTTCAGGATTAGATTATTCTCTTGGTTTTGGAATTGCATTTTCATATTTTAAAGATTGGTTAATTTTTAAAGAAGGATATGATAATCCATGTTTTGCAAATTTAATTCAATTGGTCGTATTAGATTCATTACATACATTATATTATGGATTACCGAGGAGTTCAACTGTTTGCTTTGCAATTGATTCTTCATTTATTGATACATTTTTAAATAAAATTAATTTTCCAATTGGTACTGAATTAGAATGGTTAACAATTGGATTACATTTGGTTGTTTTAAATAATAAAATGCAGGAATTAGATACACTTGATAAATTAGATTCAATTGAAGTTACTGGTACAAAATATAAATTTATGTCAATTATTAAATTATATTATGATTTATTTATCTATTGCAGACAGCTAAATTCGAAAATTCAAATTATTTCTGATGATTTTAATAAATCTAAAGATAATAAAAATAATTCAACATTAAGTAATGTTTTACAATCATTTATTTATAATATTGAATTAGATCTATCAAAAATTTGCAAAAAAATTACAAATTTAATTGATGAACAACTTGATGATCTTGAACTTGCCAGACCTAATGTTTTAATTTCTTTAATAGCTATCAAATGTATACATATTTCTATAAATACAATGATTTTTGTCAAATCAATTATTTATTTAAATGATATTTTAGAATCAGCTAATAAGAAAACATTGTTAAATTTATCAACAACTAATACACTTGAATCTAATTTTAACAATAAAAGTAGAAGTAGGAGTAGTAGTGCAAGTTCAGTTAATAGTTTTAACAGTTCAACATCTAATAATATTTTGAGTAGTTTATCTGATTGTAATCAAAGATTTTTCAAAATTGCTGAAAGTATTGGGAATAATATCAATAGATGTGTTAGTTTTAATCAAACACATCAACATTCACGTGATACAATGAATACAATTTGTAACTCTAAAAAGACTGAAATTCTAGTTCCAAGGACTAGTTCAACTAACAACAAGGATGGAATTGAATATTTCGTTGTTTTACAAAATTGGATAAGGTTAGTAAATAGTTACTTTGCTGGTGAAATTACAAAAGAAGGCATAAACGGCTGGTGCTGTACATGAGTTACTTTTTTTTTATTTTCCTTTTATTTTCTCTTTGTCTTTCTTTTTTTTACAGATTTTTTTAGTATAATAATTGTTTAAACCAATGCAATCGTTGTAAATTAGCATGTAACTTGAAAGGCATCGGACCCAATATGGCCAATTGAATCAGTAAAGTGTGTAATGTTTTTGAATTTTTGTGGCTGGATTATACAATATCTTGGATATATAAAACATTAAAAAAAAAAAAATTGAAGTCAATTAAAGTAAAGTAAAACTTAAAAATTATATATATAAAAAAAAAAAAATAAAAGCATGTCTTCAACAAATAAATGAAATTATTTAAACAATACAGAGAAAAAGAAATTGATTGATGTGTTTCAATCACAGCAGACGGTCACTATTTTGTGGAGTCTTATAGTTAGGAACATTATTATCATAAGTACCTTCATTTGGCTGTATATCAAACAGCTTATTTTTTGGTGGCTCGTTATCATGCATAATATCATTACCGGATGCAAGCAATTCAGCCTGTTCATTTGACAGTGTATGTGTCATCAGATTCTTATTGACACCTGTTTCATTCATTTTACCACCTGGATTATTCACTTGTTCAGCATATTGAGCACCTTGTTCATTAGAGACAGTATCCATCATACGATTACGAGGTTTATCATCAGTAGGAATATTAAATTCTTGTTTGTTATTTTCTGTTTCCATCATCCTGTTTTTGTTACTGCTATCATGGTGAAATTTTGCCTTAACTTTATCAAAGAGACCCATTTTTATTTATTTTTATTTTATTTTGTAATATTAAATTAAAAATTCAATTGTAAAAAAGGAAAATAAAAAATAAAGAAAACAAAATATAAATTACAGGACAAAAGGAATAAGGAAAAGAAGAATAATAATAAAATGAAAAGGAAGAAAGGAGGGTGGGGAGCAATTAAAAAGGATGAAGGGCAATTCATACAAGTTAAGAAATAAGTCATTCCTTTTATACAGAAAAAAACACAATTTAAAATTATTATTAAATATATAAAATAAAAAGGAAAGATAAAATAACCATCACACAATCTATACAAACATATGATGAAACCAATGACATGAATATACAATTAAAATACATCATTTATATGTCAGCTTGTGCCATATCTATGAAATACACAGCCTTATTTTATTTTATTTAATTTTTATTAAATTAACCCAGCCAGCCAGCCTTTCCCAATCACATGACCTAATGGAGAGATAATGATAAGGAAGAAAAAAAAAATGTCAATTTCTGTTTCCTGTTTTCCTTTTTGAATAAGGCAACTCTAATTACCGTTTTTAGATTGGTTATTTTCAGAGCTTTACTTTTTCTTATCAATAATGACATTTGGAAATACTGGGAAAACTTATAGGCTTTCACTGAATTCGATTGGAGAGATAAATGCGTTGACTATTAAAGGTGTCATTTTTGACATGGATGGAACTTTGACAAAACCACAGACTTGGATGTTTGGTGAAATGCGTTCTCAGCTTGGTGTTCCTAAAGGTGTAGATATTCTTGAACATTTGGAATCATTACCTACTGCGGAAGATAAGAAAATTGCTGAACTTAAATTACGTATGATTGAAGAAAGGGCAATGAATGAACAAGAACCAACTAAAGGTCTCGTTAATCTATTTACAAAATTAAATGAATATGGGGTTAATACTTCAATTTGTACTAGGAATGTACCTAAACCAGTAACACAATTTTGTAAAAAATTTTTAAATTACGATCCTTTTGATTTAAAAGATAAAACTATCATTGATTCAAAGCGTATAATTACAGGTCCTGTTATAACAAGAGAATTTAAACCACCAAAACCATCCCCAAAGGGGCTGTTACATATAATATCAACTTGGGGTTTGAATCCAAATGAAGTTATTATGGTGGGAGATTCAAATGATGATATGGATGCTGGAATATCCGCTGGTTGTGCAGTTGTATTGCTTAGACATAATGATAATGTTCACGTTGAAAAATCATATCTAGAAAATAAAGATGATGATAATGATGATGAAGCAGAATATGAAAATGTTTCCAAACTAAATGGCGTTGCTAATGATTTGGATCATTTGTTAGAAATTTTAGAGCAAGGTTTGACAATTAGAGTTTAATACCAATTAAATTATTGTTTTTTATTTTATTTTTACACACATATACATAAAAGTTTATAAAATTAAATATGATGAGTTCAGCCTTTTTCTTCAATTGTTATATTTACTTTAATTTGATTTTAATTTAGTTTGTTTTTGTTTCAACGAACCACCAACTCACCAGTCTTTGATGTATATTTGACACCTTTGAAAGGCTTTACCGCATTTTCGTTAGAAACTATTTTAATACCCTGTATTTTTGTTCCACTTGGTACTGTACCATGATGTTTATAACGTACACGAAGGAAACGCGGTGAAACTTTCTTCTTTTGATTATGAATCGTTTTATATTTGAAATCTTTATCAGTTTCATCTTTTGAATTATCATCGTTATTATCATCATTATCATAATTTCCAATAGAACCTCGTAATGTAAATACACCTCCAACAACAACATCTGAATCAAGTTTCCATTCGTAACTACCATTCATTGTATGTGTAACTGTTCCGGTACTACTGCGTAAAACTTTCATGTCATACAATGAACTATCATTTTGGTTTGCTCCATATTCTAAACCCTTATGTTGTTTATCTATTAATAAATTTTGCGAAGATATATGACTATTATCCACATTTCTTTTGTTGTTATTTTTATTATTTTTATTTTTATTATTATTATTTTCGAGATCTAAACTTGTACTTGTTGGTAAGAAAATTTCAACTACTAAACCATTGATTTCCTTTATACTATTTTCAGTTGATTTGTTAGATCCTGAATTAATTCCAAATCCTGCATTCAAACCACATCCTGTATTTACAATAATTTCAAATTCATTCATATTAATACCCAAACCAGAATGTAGTTCAACTCCAATTGCACCACAAAATTTATTTATATCTAATTTATCATCAATTTCTGATTTCAATTCTAATAAATCAATATGATATGTCAATAATTTTGATTTTTCATCAGGTGGTGTAAGTTCAATAATTTTGTTATTTGAATTTTTCCAAATTTGTTTATCAATTGAACGATGTAATGAAGGGTAACAATCATCTAAAGAAAATGAAGGTGATAATGAATTAAATGGAGAATTCAATTGAATTTCAACTGTTGGATTACCTGATAATGATGTAGTTAAATCTAAATGACCATGAATTACTGCTTTAACAAACTTATTATTTTTGTTGGAGTCATATGAATTAAAATTACTATTTGAATAAGAAGTATATTTTTTGGAGGTAGAATTGTTATTCGATTCAATTATCAAGTCAATCGTTTCATATAAATCAACAAAGATTTCATTTTGTGAATTTTTAACATTTGCCTTTCTCCATGGAGTTAAATTACCTGATTTTTCTAAAATAGTCGAATAGTTAAAATTCAAATTATTAAATGATGGTTCATTTCCCATATTAGGTATTGAGCCATTTTTTATAGTTGAAATTGAACTAGTTGCAGTATTTTGAATTTGTTTTGTTGCTGAAACAATTTTATTAATTATACTATCATTTGGTAATAATTCTCTAAGTTGATTCATATCGGATATAAATGGCACAGATGCATCTAATAATTCTTGTAATAACATCACAATACGGTGTGAATTTATCTGAATTTTGTGAGCAGAAAGTATATCTGTCTGCAGTACCAATTTAATTGCCTCAGAAAAAGTATCCAAAAAGGCAATATATTGTAATGGATTTGGTGAATTGGAAATATTAGCAGTTGATTTTTCTTTGGTTTTAGAATTGATATCTTCTTCCGGTTCATTTTGTATTGAGAGTGTATCAATTGCATTTTTAATTTCAGATTCTTCAATTTCTTCACCAATTTCATTATCAGACAAAGAGCTATATTCCTCACGGTCTGGATTATAAGAGTTGTACAAATTTTGCTCGTTATCATTATCTTCCTCTTCTTCATCATGATATTCTCCATTTTCTTCTTCTTCTTCTTCTTCTTCTTCTTCTTCTTCTTCTTCTTCTTCTTCATTATCTGAGACAATATCAAGAAAATCTTCTGGAGACGATCCAACTGATAAAAGATATAAGTCATCAACTTTACACCATGAAACTAACCAATCAGAATCTATTTTAATAACTGGATCCAACATAACATAGTTATTGGTTGCAGCATTTTTAATGTTTAAAAAATTAAGTAAAGAATTATTAGAATCAAATATTGTAGTAGTTACAGAATCTGTAGGGATATTAATACCATCTTTTACCAATAACTCCCTTTTAGCAATTAATAGTTGGTTATAAATGTAATTAAATGAAGGTACATCCGGGTTCAATTTATGATGTAAAACAGGAAACTCAGTTTGATCAAGTATATATACGGCATCTATAAATCCCATTCCAAAAATTTGATATTTTTTTTTTTTAGCTTCTTTTCCTCTTTTTATTTTCTATTTTTTTTTTTTTTTTTTGTTTCTGATTTACAATTCCAGTTTAATTGTATTTATCTGAAGTAAAATGGAAGAAAAATAAAACAATGTTTGACTATTGAGGTTTAAGCATGAGAGTTATTCTTTACAGCTCAACAAGAATCTATCCGAAGTAAATTTCTACAAATCAAATTACGTAAGCGCGGTGTACAGTTGTAAGATGTTTTGATTTATCTGGAAATTTAGAAATTTAGAAATTTATAGATAAATTTTGATAATAAACTTATCAATTATGATATATGTTACATGAACAAATCAATTATAAAACTCAATATAAAATTAAGAGAAATAAAGATGAATAAATAAAGAAAAAGAAGAAAAAAAAAAAAAAATAAGTAAGAAACACTGATGACAACAACAAAATTAAATAATATAAAGCAAACTTACAAAGCGTTTGGAAAAATAATTATTTGATTTGTTTAATTTGTTTAATTTTTTCAATTTTTTCAATTTTTTCAATTTTTTCAATTTTTTCAATTTTTCAGTTTTTTCTCAATTTTTTTTTTTTGCCCCTAATAGCTAATAACAAAGAACGACGCGAAATAAATTTTACATAATATTCAAGAAGATATAAAGGGGATGCATTTTCCTCGCTCATTTTTGTGTATTTTTTTTTTTTTTTTTTTTTTTTGGGTTATTTTTATTTTTTTTTCATTTCCTCCTCGCGACAAGGGTTTTGTGGTATTATCATCATGTCTCGATTAGACAGATTGGTGACTATTTTAGAAACTGGTTCAACTGCATTTGTTAGAAATACAGCAGCTGATCAATTGGCTGATTTGGCAAAACAGCATCCACATGATATATTGAATTTAATTTCAAGAGTTTATCCATTTTTATCTCATAAAAAATGGGAGACAAGAGTTTCTGCAGCTAAAGCTTTTGGTGGTATCATATCTCATATCAATGAATGGGATCCAAATGAAGAAAAAATTGATGATTCATCAAATAATATGGATATAGTAAAATTAGAAGATAGTGATTCTTTAGAATATGAAAAAATTAAAAAGGAAGAAGATGAAGAATATGAAGTTAAATTGAAAAAAATGTTAGATACGGACGAATATGAAACAATGCTTGTATCATTTCAAGATTGGAATTTATCTGATATACTTTCTTCAGGTTGTATATTACTTTCAACATCAGATGATAATTATAATACTTTTAAATCAATACCAAATGATGTAATAGAATCAAATAAAAAAATGAAAACTTCTGAATTTACTAAAAAAATTGGATTTGATGATCTAATGAATCAATTGAAAAAAGAAATTAAAACTGAAATTTCTAATCCGGTTATTAAAACTGAATGTAATATTAAAGAAGAAGTAAAATCACCAAAAGTTTCAGCAAGAATGAAAGCATTGGCAAAACGTAAGGCAAAACTCGGGAATTCAAAACCTATTTCAGTTGATATTTCTCAAAGTACAATTTCAAATCAAATTTCTCGTAATAATAATAATAATAATAATAATAATAATAATAATAATAATACTGATAATAATAGTGGTAATTTAAATTCAATATCAGAATTAGATATAACTTCACAGCAAAACGGTACTAAACTGATTGTTGAAAATAAACCATTACAAGAAACAGTTTCTTCATTTGCTCAATTTGAAGGTCATGTTTGGATTTTACAAGGTGTTTACGAATTATTGATTAAATCATTATTTTCTCCAAACTGGGAAGTACGTCATGGTTCAACTTTAGGTTTACGTGAAATAATGAAATTTGAATCTCAAGCTTATTCAGCTGGTCGTGTTTCAGGTAAATCTAAAAGTGAAAATAATTTAAGAAATTCTCGTACATTAGAAGATTTAGTTGTACGTATATTGGCAGTTTTATCAATGGATAGATTTGGTGATTATGTTTCTGACACTGTGGTTGCTCCAGTTAGAGAAAATGCAGCACAAGTTTTAGCTGCTGTACTCAGATGGGTTGATGATTCAATTGTTGAAAAAATTTTCATTTCATTATGTGGTTTAATTAAACAAGAATCTATTATGAAATCATGTTGGGAGGCCAAACATGGAGGTTTACTTGGTTTACGTTATTTTGTTTCAATTAAACCAGATTTATTATTAAATGATCCACAAATGTTGGATGAAACTGCAAATATAGTTATTAATTGTCTTCGAGGTAATCCAGATGATATAGATCGTGATGATGATGTTCAAACTGTTGCTGCTGCAATATTATTACCAATTACTTCGAAATTTGTTATTTTACGTCAAGATTTAGTTAAAGAATTATTATGTGTACTTTGGGGTTGTTTGGTTGATTTAAAGGATGATTTAGCAGCTGCAACTGGTTCTGTTATGGATTTACTTGGTCGTTTATGTACTGAAAAGACAGTTTTTGAAGTATTACATGATATGTCAAATTCTTCAGATGGATCTGATAATACGTGGAAATTTTCAAAACTTGTTCCAAGATTATACCCATTTTTACGTCATAGTCTTACAGGTGTCAGACGTTCAGTATTAAATACTTTACTTTCCTTTATTGATATTCCAGATTCAACAATGCACAACTGGATTGATGATCATGTTATTCGTTTGGTATTTCAAAATATATTAATGGAAAGAAATCATGAAGTTTTGGAATTATCTGCTACAGTTTACAAATCATTGATAAATCATTTAATTAAAAATTCTATCTCTATTGAAAATATTTTTCAACGTCATATCCCTGATTTATTAGATTTGATGTTCACACCTATTGGATTACCTAGATTTAATTATTCTATGAATCCTTCAAATATTTTACGTCCATCTGGTCAATCAATGACATGTTCTGATATTCAATTAACAGGTTTAAATTATAAAAAGGGAAATTTACTTCGTAATTCTGATATGAATAATACTCAAAATAATAATGGTAATAAGGATAAGAAGAAGAAAAGAAAACAAAATAATGATTCTACAAATTCGAATGAAAATTCCGATGATAATAATAATAATAATAACAATACAAATCATCCATCTGGAATTCCACAATCAGAATATGATTTGCATGTTAATATTGATGCACCTATAATTAATTGTGATGTTACACTTGTACCATTAGAAACTATTTATAATACTCGTTTAATGGCTGCTCAGGCAATGGGTAGGACATTATCAAAATTTTCAAATGATGAAATACTTTTAAAAGTATTTTCAATGTTAAATAAAACTTTGAAAAGTGATTTTACAACATCTAGATTAGTTTCATCTTGGATTATAAATGAATTTTTTTCATATGTTATTAAAGAAGGTAAAGTTGAAAATGTTGATTATTCAAAAATATCAGATTACATATCTCCAATTTTATTTGATACATTAACTATTTCACATGATTCATTACCATTTTTTAGAGAAATTGTTCCATTATTACGTGCATCACGTTCACACTGTGGTTATCTTTTAAGTTCATTTAGAGAGCAAGCACATTTATCATCATCAAAATTGAAAACTCTGGCTGTTTTGGTTACAGGTGAAGAAGATGCTGGTCCTGGTGCATTTTCTGTTTCAGATGCTCGTGATTTAATCGATAAATGGTATCCAAATGCTTATAAATCATTAAGTGCGACAATTAGAATTTCATGTGGTAAATCTTTAGAAAGTGCACGTGATAGAGTTTCTAACAGCATTATTGAAATTGAAAATGAATATAACAGTAGAATAAATTCCGTTCTTTCTTCAATTGCCGGTGCATTTGTTTATTCTTTAACATTCAATGGAGATGGTAAATTACCTAATAAGCTTAATCCAGTTATTCGTTCATTGATGGATGGTATTAAACTTATTAATAGTAGTTTAATTCAAAAATATATTTCTAATGATGTTGCTTATTTGATTAGTAGATTAATAATTGAAGAAAGAAATTCAATTGCTGAAAAAATGGTTAAAAATTTATGTGGATTCTTATGTGTTGATCCAATTGAGGTTCCTGAATATTTACCAAATAAAACATACGAGGGTATTTTAAGTTTAATAAAGGAAGGAAGAGATGCTAATATGATAGATGATATTCCAATTACATCTAATACAGAAAATAAAAAGGATAGCAATATTTTGGATTATGAAGTTAAAGGTGCAATTATCAAAAGAAAAGGTGGTAAGGTTACATTGGAGGCACTTGTTAAATTATTTGGTAATGAATTATTTATAAAATTACCAAAGCTGAAATCAATTATGTTTGATTCATTGAATGTGTTGGATAAAAATGTAGAGGATATTACAGATAAAGATGGACAAAGTATAGTTGATTCATTTGAATTGATTAAAACATTATTTCCATGGATTGAAGTTGAATTGAGAGATGAAATAATTTCAAAAATTGATTTAATTATTAAGGGTTTAAATTCCAAAATTTCTGTTTTCCGTTATTCCGCATCGAAATGTTTAGCAAGTATAGTTGACACATATCCAACAATTGGATTTCAAATTTTAGTTGAGAGAGTTATACCAATGTTAAATAACCCACTGGAAGTTAATCAAAGGCAAGGATCAGTTGAGTGTATTTATCATGTTGTTCAATTAATGGATTCATCAATTTTACCATATATTGTATTTTTAATTGTACCAATTCTTGGTCGTATGAGTGATTCAAATAAAGATATTAGATTAATTTCAACTTCAACATTTGCACAAATTATTAAACTTGTTCCGCTTGAATCGGGTATACCTAATCCGAAAGATATGCCAGAATCTTTATTAAAAGGCAGAGAAAAGGAAAGAGAATTTTTGAGTCAAATGATGGATCCAAGTAAAATTGAACCATTTGAATTACCTGTTAGTATTAAGGCAACATTAAGAAAATATCAACAAGAAGGTGTTAATTGGTTATATTTTTTAAATAAATATCATTTACATGGAATTTTATGTGATGATATGGGGCTTGGTAAAACATTACAAACTATTTGTATGGTTTCAAGTGATCATCATTTAAGATCTGAAAGATTTTCTAAGGATGGATCAATTGAAAACAGGAAATTACCATCATTAATTGTATGTCCACCATCGTTAACTGGACATTGGGAACAAGAATTTCAACAATATGCATCATTTATGAAAGTTTTAGTTTATGCAGGACCACCTAGTGTTAGAGCACAATTAAGGATTGAAATTGAAAAAAATATCAAAGATAATATTGATATTATTGTTAGTTCATATGATGTTATAAGAAATGATGTTGAATTTATTACTAAATTTGATTATAATTATTGTGTTTTAGATGAAGGTCATATTATTAAAAATTCTAAATCTGTTTTATCTAAATGTGTTAAAGAAATTAGAGCTGAACATAGATTACTGTTATCAGGTACACCAATTCAAAACAATGTTGTTGAATTATGGAGTTTATTTGATTTTTTAATGCCAGGATTTTTAGGTACTTATAAACAATTTGAAACTAAATTTGCCAAACCTATAGCAATATCCAGGAAGAATAAAGGTAAAAAAGAACAAGAAAGGGGTGCACTCGTATTAGAAAGTTTACATAAGCAAGTTTTACCATTTATGTTACGTAGATTAAAGGAAGATGTTTTAGCTGATTTACCACCAAAAATTATCCAAGATTATTATTGTGAATTATCAAATTTACAAAAACAATTATATAAAGATTTTATTACTAAACAAAAATCTACAATTGTTAAAGAAATTGAAGAAACTACCAATAATAATGAAGAAGATGATGAGAATAATAAAGGTGCTGCAAAACAACATGTTTTCCAAGTTTTACAATATATGAGGAAATTATGTAATCATCCATCATTAGTTTTAACTAAGAATCATCCACAATTTAATGAAGTTTCAAGATATTTAAATAAATATAATATGAAATTAAATGATATTGAACATGCACCAAAATTATTAGCATTAAAAAATTTACTTAAAGAATGTGGTATTGGATTAATTGGTAATGAATCAACAGTTATTTCACAACATAGGGCATTAATTTTTTGTCAAATGAAAGATATGCTTGATATAATTGA